>JAWPHD010017113.1:0-46304 GCA_037043455.1 Cyrtodaria siliqua | reverse complement strand
AGATGATGTGGGGTGATGGTCATTAAAGGTAATGTTGTCCATTTTGGATGACCTGGGATGGTGGTAATTAAAGGTAATGTTGTCCATTTTGGAGGACATGGGATGTTGGTAAATAAAGGTACTGTTGGCAATTTTAGTTGATGTGGGGTGATGGTCATTAAAGGTACAGCCGGCAATCTTTGAGGATGTGGGGTGATGGATATTAAATGTAATGTTGGCCATACTGAATGACATAGGGCGATAGTTACTCAGATACTGATGGCGATCTCGTAAATGTGAAGTGAGGGTTATTAATGTACTGTAGGCCATATTGTATGACATAGGTTATTAAATGTCCAGTTGGCGATCTTGGATGACATAGGGTGACAGTTATTAAAGGTACAGTTGGCAATCTTGGATGACATAGGATGATATTTATTAATTAAAGGTGAAATTTGGAGGACATACGGCTATGGTTTTTCAATGTACCGTGGTGGATCTTGTACACCATCCGGTGATGGCTATTAAATGTACAGTTCGCAATCTTGGATTACGTGGGGTGATGGCTATTAAATGTCCTGATGGCCATCTTGGATGACATAAGGTGATGGTTATTAAATGTACTTTTGACAGTCTTTGATGAAATGCATGTTTTGTTATCTTGAACGAAGTGTGATGGTTATGAAATGTACTATTGGCAATCATTAAGGATGTTTATTTGTAATGGCATTGTTTGGGATAGGAAGATGTGGGGTGAAGGTTATCAGATGTAATGTTGGTGACAATGTTTGATGTGATGGGAACTGCAGAGTGTGGTGTGATAGGGATGGCCGAGTGTGATGTGATGGAAATGGCAGAGTGTGATGGGATGAGAATGGCAGAGTGTGATGTGATGGGAAGGGCAGAGTGTGATGTGATGGAAATGGCAGAGTGTGATGTGATGGAAATGTCAGAGTGTGATATGATGTGGATGGTAGAGTGTGATGTGATGGGAATGGCAGTGTGATGTTATGGGAATGACAGTGTGATGTGATGGGAATGGCATAGCGTGATTTGATGGGAATGGCAAAGCATGATGTGATGGGAATGGCATAGTGTGATGTGATGGGAATGGCACAGTGTGATGTGATGGAATGGCATAGTGTGATGTGATGTGCATGGCAGAGTGTGATGTGATGTGCATGTCAGGGTGTGATGGGATGTGACTGGCAGGGTGTGATGTGATAGGAATGGCAGAGTGTAATCTGATGGGAATGACACAATGTGAGGTGATGTGGAATGGCAGGGTGTGATGTGATGGGAATGGCAGAGTGTAATATGATGGTAATGACAGAATCTGATGTGATGGGAATGGCAAAGTGTGATGTGATCTGAAGGGCAGAGTGTGATGTGATGGGAATGGCAGAGTGTGATGTGATGGGAATGACAGTGTGTGATGTGATGGGAATGACAGTGTGTGCTATGATTGGAATGGCAGAGTGTGATGGGATGTGGGTGGCAGGGAGTGATGGGATGGGAATGGCAGAGTGTGATGTGAAGGGAATGGCAGTGTGATGTGAAAGGAATGGCAGAGTGTGATGTGATGGGAATGGCAGAGTGTGATGCGATGGTAATGGCAGAGTGTGATGTGATGTGAATGGCAGAGTGTGATGTGATGGGAAGGGCAGAGTGTGATGTGATGGAAATGGCAGAGTGTGATATGATGGAAATGTCAGAGTGTGATATGTGGATGGTAGAGTGTGATGTGATGGGAATGGCAGAGTGTGATGTGAAGAGAATGGCAGAGTGTGATGTGACGGGAATGACAGAGTTTGATGTGCTGGGAATGTCAGAGTGTAATGTGATGGGATGGTAGGGTGTGATGTGATGGGAATGGCAAAGTGTGATGTGATTGGAATGGCAGAGTGTGATTTGATGGGAATGACAGTGTGTGTGATGGGAATGGCAGAGTGTGGTGTGACGGGAATGTCAAAGTGTGATGTGATGAGAATGATAGAGTGTAGTATGATTAGAACGAGTGTACTATGATGAGAATGACGGTGTGAAGTCTGATCAGTTTGATAGAGCAAGATAGGATGATCATGGCATAGCGCTCTACCATAACCATTATAGCATGCACTACCTTATGGAGAGCATGGCATGATCAGTATGATAGAGCAAGGCATGATGAGTACAGCAAAGCGCTTTACTATACTCAACAAGCCAATCTCTACCATACAGACTATACCATAGTCTAACATACTCATCAGCTTACACAATATCATACTCATGATACCACAATCTGTCATACCATAATATGCTCAATCATCCTCACCACAGCATGCTCTGCCACTCACCACAGCATCACACACTCCCATTCCCATCACATTACACTCTGCCATTCCCATCACATCACACTTTGCCATTTGCATCAAATCACACTATGCCATTCCCATCACATCACACTATGCCATTCCCATCACATCACACTCTTCCATTCCCACCGTATCACACCCTGCCATTCCCATCACATCACACTCTGCCATTCCCATCACATCACACTTTGCCATTCCCATCACATCACACTTTGCCATTCCCATCCCATCACACTATGCTATTCCCATCGAATCACACTATACCATCCTCATCACATCACACACTGCTATTCCCATCACACCACACACTGCCATTCCCATCACACCACACTCTGCCATTCCCATCACATCACACTTTGCAATTCCCATCACATCACACTCTGCCATTTCCATCAGACCACACTCTGCCATTCCCATCGCATCACACTCTGCCATTCCCATCGCATCACACTTTGCCATTCCCATCCCATCAAACTATGCTATTCCCATCAAATCACACTATACCATCCACATCACATCACACACTGCTATTCCCATCACACCAAACACTGCCATTACCATCACACCACAATTCACCATTCGCACCACATCACACTCTTCCATTCCCATCACACCACACTCTGCCATTCCCATCACATCACACTTTGGAATTCCCATCACATCACACTCTGCCATTTCCATCACATCACACTCTGCCATTCCCATCAGATCACACTCTGCCATTCCCATCCCATCACACTCTGCCATTCCCATCGCATCACACTCTGCCATTCCCATCCCATCACATTCTGCCACACCCATCCCATCACACTCTGCCACACCCATCCCATCACACTCTGCCACACCCATCCCATCACACTCTGCCACACCCATCCCATCACACTCTGCCACACCCATCCCATCACCCTCTGCCACACCCATCCCATCACACTGCCACACCCATCACATCACACTGCACACACCCATCACATCACACTCTGCCACTGACATCACATTACACTCTGCCACACCCATCACATCACACTAAAGTTTCAACGAAATCCTTCAAAAGTTTTCAGAGAAGATTTCATATTTAACCTTTTCCTATATAACTATGTAAAGGTTGGGTCAACATGGCAACCATTTTGATTATTCGATGATAACGAAAAACACAAATTTAATAGAGGCCAACCCAAGGAACATGTATATGATATTTCACTGGAATGGATTAAGTGGTTTCGAAGGAGATATCGCTTGAAATTTCCTTAAATTTTACTTAGTTTTAGCCATGGTGGCCATCTTGGACAGCTGGCGGCTGCGAAAAACACAAATCTGAGGCGTACTATCCAAAAGATCATTGTGATAAAGTTTCAACAAAATCCTTTAAGAGGTTACAGAGAAGATATCAATTTTAGCCTTTTCCTTAAGAACTCTATGTAAATTTTGGGTTGATGTCGTTGCCATTTTGATTATTCAACAATAACGGAAAACACAAACTTGATAGAGGCCAACCCAAGGAAAATGTATATTTGATATTTAACTAGAATGGAATAAGTGGTAATATGTCGTTTGATAAATGTCCTTAAATTTGACCTAAGTTTAGCCATGGTGGCCATCATGGATGACTGGTGGCCCCAAAAACGCAAATCTAAGGGGGACTAACCAAAAGATCATTGTGCTCAAGTTTCATCAAAATCTTTCAGGCGGTTTCAGAGAAGATGTCATTTTTAACCTTTTCCTATATAAACTCTGAGTCGCCATGGTGGCCATTTTGATTATTCGACGATAACGAAAAACACAAACTTGATAGCGGCTAACCCAAGGAACATGTATATGATATTTCAGTAGAATGGAATAAGTGGTTTCGGAGATGTCGTTTGAAATTTCCTTAAATTTAACCCTATTTTTAGCTATGGCGGCCATCTTGGATGACTGGAGGCCGTGAAAACCACAAATCTGAGATGGACTATCCCAAATATCATTGTGCTTAAGTTTCATCAAAATCTTTCAGGCGGTTTCAGAGGAGATGTCGATTTTATAAAATTGCTAACAGACAGACGGACAGACGGACGGACGAAGAGTGATCGCATAAGCGGCCAGTAGAAGTAGAGCTAAAAAAACATGGAAATTCCACGAAAACCGGGTTTTCAGAGCAGAAAACATTTTCGTATTTTTAGTAGCAGTGACCCTGAACTTGACCTCAGTGATCCCAAATACAATCCTAAGCTTCCTTTACATATAAGGTACCTACATAGCAAGGTTTGTTCCAATATCTCATTAAAGTTATTGAGCAGAAAATGTTTTTCTATTTTTTAGTAACATTGACCTTGATTTTGACCCCTGCAGCCACCCCAAATGCCATCCCAAACTTCTTTTTGGTATCAGCTACCTACACAGCAAGTTTCATTCTAATATCTCATTTCTTACTTAGGTTATCGAGAGGAAACCACTTTTAGTAACAGTGACCTTGACCCCAGTGACCCCAACTGCACTCCCAAGCTTCCTTTCCATATAAAATACCTACCCTGCAGTTGGCAATCCTGGAGGATGTGGGCTGATGGTTATTAAAGGTATTAAGATGGTGATAGTGGACATCATTGCTGGATGGCTATTATATGTACCATAGAGGAATCATGCAGGATTTGGGTGATGATTATTAAAGATACAGATGGTGATCTTGGACATTTGATGGGGGATGGCTATTAGATGTCTTGGAGGATGTGGGCTGATAATTATTAAAGGTACTGATGGAGATTTGGAACATTATTGGGAGATGGCTATTAAACGTACCATTTGCAATCTTGGAGAATGTTTGGTTGTTGTTATTAGATGGTCATTAAATTTATAGTTTGCAGGGAAATGTTTATTAAAGGTACTGTTGCCAATCTTGGGCAACGTGTGTTTGGTAATCTTGGAGAACATGTGGTTATGGTTATTAAATGTGCTATTGGCAATCTCGGATGATGTTGGGTAATGGTTATTAAACATACAAGTTTTTCAAAACTCTCAATAATACAGATGGTTTGGCTGTGTCACTTTCCCTTTAAACGTACTGTTAGCAATTTTGGATGACGTGGGTTAACGTTATTAAATGTACAGTTGTCAATCTCGGACGACGTTGGGTAATGGTTACTGAAGGTTTTGTTGGCAATTTTGGACAATGTTGGGTAACGATTATTAGAAGTATTGTGGTAATTGTTTAACAAATGTATGTTGGCTATTTTGGATGACATGGAGGGATGGTTATTAAAGGTTCCCTTGGCGGCCATGGACAAATTATTATAATTATTATCATTAAACGTGCTGTTGGCAATTTTCAGTGATTGTCATTTCAGTGTGATGGCTTTTAAAGGTACTTTTGGTGATCTTGAATGATATTTGGTGATCATTACTGAGAGTGCAGTTGGCGAGGTGGGGAGATGATCATTAAATTTACAGTTCGCAATATTGGACGACGTGGGGTGATGGTCATTAAATTCACAGTTGGCAATTCTATATGTCGTAGAGTGATGTTTATTAAAGGTAATGTTGGCCATCTTGAGAGGATGTGAGGTGGTGGTTATTAAAATTACAGTTGGCATTCTTGAGAAAACGTAGGGTGGTGGTTATTAAAGGTTCAGTTATGGTTCTTCGATGACGTATGATGATGATTATTAAAGTTACTGTTGTCCATTTTGGAGGAAGTGGGGGGATCGTAATTAAAGGTAATGTTGTCCATATTGGAGGACCTGGGATGGTGGTAATTAAACGTAATGTTGTCCATTTGGAAGACCTGGGATGGTGGTAATTAAAGGTAATGTTGCCCATTTTGGAAGACCTGCGATGGGTAATTAAAGATAATGTCCATTTTGGAGGACCTGGTATGGTGGTAATTAAAGGTAATGTTGTCCATTTTGGAGGACCTGGGATGGTGGCAATTAAAGGTAATGTTGCCCATTTTGGAGGACCTAGGGTGACGGTAATTAAACGTAATGTTGTCCATTTTGGAGGACCTGGGATGGTAATAATTAAAGGTACTGTTGTCCATTTTGGAGGACCTGGGACGGTGGTAATTAAAGGTAATGTTGTCCATTTTGGAGGACCTGGGATGGTGGTAATTAAAGGTAATGTTGTCCATTTTGGAAGACCTGGGATGGGTAATTAAAGGTAATGTTGTCCATTTTGGAGGACCTGGGATGGGTAATTAAAGGTAATGTTGTCCATTTTGGAGGACCTGGGATGGTGGTAATTAAAGGTAATGTTGTCCATTTTGAAGGACCTGGGATGGTGGTAATTAAAGGCAATGTTTTCCATTTTGGAGGACCTGGGATGGTGGTAATTAAAGGTACTATTGTCCATTTTGGAGGACTTGGGATGGTGGTAATTAAAGGTATTGTTGTCCATTTTGGAGGACCTGGGATGGTAGCAATTAAAGGTACTGTTGTCCGTTTTGGAGGAATTGGGATGGTGGTAATTAAAGATAATATTGTCCATTTTGGAGGACCTCGGATGGTGGCAATTAAAGGCAATGTTTTCCATTTTGGAGGACCTGGGATGGTGGTTATTAAAGGTAATGTTGTCCATTTTGGAGGACCTGGGATGGTGGTAATTAAAGGTAATGTTGTCCATTTTGGAAGACCTGGGATGGGTAATTAAAGGTAATGTTGTCCATTTTGGAGGACCTGGGATGATAATAATTAAAGGTAATGTTGTCCATTTTGGAGGACCTGTGATGGTGGTAATTAAAGGTAATGTTGTCCATTTTGGAAGACCTGGGATGGGTAATTAAAGGTAATGTTGTCCATTTTGAAAGACCTGGGATGGTGGCAATTAAAGGTAATGTTGTCCATTTTGGAGGACCTGGGATGGCAGTAATTAAAGGTAATGTTGTCCATTTTGGAAGATCTGGGATGGGTAAATAATGGTAATGTTGTCCATTTTGGAGGACCTGGGGTGGTGGTAATTAAAGGTAATGTTGTCCATTTTCGAGGACCTGGGCTGGTGGCAATTAAAGGTAATGTTGTAGATTTTGGAGGACCTGGGATGATGGTAATTAAAGGTAATGTTGTCCATTTTGGAGGACCTGGGATGGTAATAATTAAAGGTAATGTTGTCCATTTTGGAGGACCTGTGATGGTGGTAATTAAAGCTAATGTTGTCCATTTTGGAAGACCTGGGATGGGTAATTAAAGGTAATGTTGTCCATTTTGAAAGACCTGGGATGGTGGCAATTAAAGGTAATGTTGTCCATTTTGGAGGACCTGGGATGGCAGTAATTAAAGGTAATGTTGTCCATTTTGGAAGACCTGGGATGGGTAAATAATGGTAATGTTGTCCATTTTGGAGGACCTGGGGTGGTGGTAATTAAAGGTAATGTTGTCCATTTTGGAGGACCTAGGATGGTGGCAATTAAAGGTATGTTGTAGATTTTGGAGGACCTTGCATGATGGTTATTAAAGGTAATGTTGTCCATTTTGGAGGACCTGGGATGGAGGTAATTAAAGGTAATGTTGTCCATTTTGGAGGACCTGGGATGGTGGCAATTAAAGGTAATGTTGTCCATTTTGGAGGACCTGGGATGATGGTAATTAAAGGTAATGTTGTCCATTTTGGAGGACCTGGGATGGTGGTAATTAAAGGCAATGTTGTCCATTTTGGAGGACCTGGGATGGTGGTTATTAAACGTAATGTTGTCAATTTGGGAGGACCTGGGATGGTGGTAATTAAAGGTTATACTGTCCATTTTGGAGGACCTGGGATGGTGGTAATTAAAGGTACTGTTGTCCGTTTTGGAGGACTTGGGATGGTGGTAATTAAAGGTAATGTTGTCCATTTTGGAGGACCTGGGATGATGGTAATTAAAGGTAATGTTGTCCATTTTGAATGACCTGGGATAGTGGCAATTAAAGTTATGTTGTAGATTTTGGAGGACCTGGGATGATGGTAATTAAAGGTAATGTCGTCCATTTTGGAGGACCTGGGATGGCGGTAATTAAAGGTAATGTTGTCCATTTTGGAGGACCTGGGATGGTGGTAATTAAAGGTAATGTCGTCCATTTTGGAGGACCTGGGATGGCGGTAATTAAAGGTAATGTTGTCCATTTTGGAGGACCTTGGATGGCGGTATTTAAAGGTAATGTTGTCCATTTCGGAGGACCTGGGATGGTGGTAATTTAAGGCAATGTTTTCCATTTTGGAGGACCTATGACGGTGGTAATTAAAGGTAATGTTGTCCATTTTGGAGGACCCGGGATGGTGGCAATTAATTGAATGTTGTTTAACGGCTCATCAACACAGTATAGGTTATTTAGAGCCGCCCCAGAGAGAGGGGAAGGATACATAGGAATCCGGGAACCTGCCCTACTCTTATTATCGAATAGATTCCTATGGTTCTTTAACGTGCTCGGTGGATAGATCGATACACGGGACCGCCCGGTTTACGTCCCCATCCGACGGACGAGGCTAAGGTAAAGTGTCTTGCCCAAGAACACACCAACGGAACTCAGTGGCACCACGGAGGATTGAACCCGGGGCCTCCGGTTACAAATCCACCGCGCTACCGACTGCGCCACGCCAGCCCCTGGTGGCAATTAAAGGTAATGTTGTCCATTTTGGAGGGACCTGCGATGATGGTAATTAAAGGTAATGTTGTCCATTTTGGAGGACCTGGGATGGTGGCAATTAAAGGTAATGTTGTCCATTTTGGAGGACCTGGGATGGCGGTAATTAAAGGTAATGTTGTCCATTTAGGAGGACGTGGGATGGTGGTAATTAAAGGTAATATTGTACATTTTGGAAGACCTGGGATGGCGGTAATTAAAGGTTATGTTGTCCATTTTGGAGAATGTGGGGTGACGGTAATTAAACATAATGTTGTCCATTTTGAAGGACCTGGGATGGTGGTAATTAAATGTAATGTTGTCCATTTGGGAGGACCTGGGATGGTGGTAATTAAAGGTAATATTATCCATTTTGGAGGACCTGGGATGGTGGTAATTAAATGTTATGTTGTCCATTTTGGAAGACCTGGGATGGGTAATTAAAGGTTATGTCATCCATTTTTGAGGACCTGGGATGGTGGTAATTAAAGGTAATGTTGTCCATTTTGGAAGATCTGGGATGGTGGTAATTAAAGGTAATGTTGTCCATTTTGGAAGACCTGGGATGGTGGTAATTAAAGGTAATGTTGTCCATTTTGGAAGACCTGGGATGGTGGCAATTAAAGGTAATGTAGTCCATTTTGGAGGACCTGAGATGGTGGTAATTAAAGGTAATGTTGTCAATTTTGGAGGATCAGGGATGATGGCATTTAATGGTAATGTTGTCCATTTTGGAAGACCTTGGATGAGTAATTAAAGGTAATGTTGTCCATTTTGGAGGACCTGGGATGGTAATAATTAAAGGTAATGTTGTCCATTTTGAAGGACCTGGGATGGTGGCAATTAAAGGTAATGTCCATTTTGGAGGACCTGTGATGGTGGTAATTAAAACTAATGTTGTCCATTTTGGAAGACCTGGGATGGGTAATTAAAGGTAATGTTGTCCATTTTGGAAGACCTGGGATGGGTAATTAAAGGTACTGTTTTCCATTTTGGAAGACCTGGGATGGGTAATTAATGGTAATGTTGTCCATTTGGAGGACCTGTGATGGTGGTAATTAAAGGTAATGTTGTCTTTTTTGGAGGACCTGGGATGGTGGTAATTAAAGGTAATGTTGTCCATTTTGGAGGACCTGGGATGGTGGAAATTAAAGGTAATGTTGTAGAATTTGGAGGACCTGGGATGACGGTAATTAAAGGTAATGCTGTCCATTTTGGAGGACCTGGGATGGTAATAATTAAAGGTAATGTTGTCCATTTTGAAGGACATGGGTTGGTGGCAATTAAAGGTAATAATGTCCATTTTGGAGGACCTGGGATGGTGGTTATTAAAGGTAATGTTGTCCATTATAGAGGACCTGGGATGGTGGTAATTAAAGGTAATGTTGTCCATTTTGGAAGACCTGGGATGGGTAATTAAAGGTAATGTTGTCCATTTTGGAGGACCTGGGATGGTAATAATTAAAGGTAATGATGTCCATTTTGAAGGACCTGGGATGGTGGTAATTAAAGGTAATGTTGTCCATTTTGGAGGACCTGGGATGGTGGTAATTAAAGGTAATGTTGTCCATTTTGGAAGACCTGGGATGGGTAATTAAAGATAATGTTGTCCATTTTGGAAGACCTGGGATGGGTAAAGGTATTGTTTTCCATTTTGGAGGACCTGGGATGGGTAATTAAAGTTAATGTTGTCCATTTGGGAGGACCTGGGATGGGTAATTAAAGGTAATGTTGTCCATTTTGAAGGACCTGGGATGGGTAATTAAAGGTAATGTTGTCCATTTTGAAGGACCTGGGATGGTAATACTTAAGGTAATGTTGTCCATTTTGGAGGATCTGGGATGGTGGCAATTAAAGGTAATGTTGTCCATTTTGGAGAACCTGGGATGGTGGTAATTAAAGGTAATGTTGTCCATTTTGGAGAACCTGGGATGGTGGTAATTAAAGGTAATGTTGTCCATTTTGGAGAACCTGGGATGGTGGTAATTAAAGGTAATGTTGTCCATTTTGGAGGACCTGGGATGGTGGTAATTAAAGGTAATGTTGTCCATTTTGGAGAACCTGGGATGGTGGTAATTAAAGGTAATGTTGTCCATTTTGGAAAACCTGGGATGGTGGTAATTAAAGGTAATGTTGTCCATTTTGGAGGACCTGGGATGGTGGTAATTAAAGGTAATGTTGTCCATTTTGGAGGACCTGGGATGGCGGTAATTAAAGGTAATGTTGTCCATTTTGGAGGACCTGGGATGGTGGTAATTAAAGGTTATGTTGTCCATTTTGGAGGACCTGGGATGGTGGTAATTAAAGGTAATGTTGTCCATTTTGGAGAACCCGGGATGGTGGTAATTAAAGGTAATGTTGTCCATTTTGGAGGACCTGGGATGATGGTAATTAAAGGTAATGTTGTCCATTTTGGAGGACCTGGGATGGTGGTAATTAAATGTAATGTTGTCCATTTTGGAGAACCTGGGATGGTGGTAATTAAAGGTAATGTTGTCCATTTTGGAGGACCTGGGATGTTGGTAATTAAAGGTACTGTTGGCAATTTTAGATGATGTGAGGTGATGGTCATTAAAGGTACAGCCGGCAATCTTTGAGGATGTGGGGTGATTGAGATTAAATGTAATGTTGGCCATACTGAATGACATAGGGCGATAGTTACTCAGGAACTGATGGCGATCTCGTAAAATGTGAAGTGAGGGTTATTAATGTACTGTAGGCCATATTGTATGACATAGGGCAATGGTTATTTAAGTAGCTATCCCGCCATAAACAGCCAAATTTTACAACATATGTACACTGTTTCTAAACCTACTGACGATGAGGTATATATATGTATGACTTACATATTTTGAGAATCCAAACTCTATAGACACAATGTAAACAGCTTTAACCAGAGGGGGCAAACTGCTATCAAACCCCAAAACTGGAGCGTCAAATTAAGAGTTACCAACTCAAAATTCATTTTGGACATATTCAATCACGTTTTTTTTTAATAAGCCATGAATTCACCTAAGCTTTTAATCGGCACATATACATTATTATATGACCTGAACACCTGGACAGAGTTTTGACAAACGTTCAATGGTTATTAACTGTTCAATTGGCAACCTTGAGAGGATGTGCGGTGGTGGTTATTAAATGTCCGGTTGGCGATCTTGTACGATGTTGAGGAATGGTTAATAAAGGTATTGTTTGTGATCTTGGAGGATGTAGAATGAGGATTATTAATGTACTGTATGTCATCTTGGATTACATAGGGTGACAGTTATTACAGGTACAGTTGGTGATCTTGGATGACATAGGGTGAGAGTTATTAAACGTACAGTTGGCAATCTTGGATGACATAGGGTAACAGTTATTAAAGGTACAGTTGGCGATCTATATGTGCAGTTGGCGATCTTGGATGACATAGGGTGACAGTTATTTAAGGTACAGTTGGCGATCTTGGATGACATAGGGTAACAGTTATTAAAGGTACAGTTGGCAATCTTGGATGACATAGGGTAACAGTTATTAAAGGTACAGTTGGCGATCTATATGTGCAGTTGGCAATCTTGGATAACATAGGGTGACAGTTATTAAAGGTACAGTTGGTGATCTTGGATGACATAGGGTGACAGTTATTAAATGTACAGTCGGCAATCTTGTACGATGTTGAGGAATGGTTAATAAAGGTATTGTTTGTGATCTTGGAGATGTAGAATGAGGATTATTAATGTACTGTATGTCATCTTGGATTGTTTGGGTGACAGTTATTAAAGGTACAGATGGTGATCTTGGATGACATAGGGTGACAGTTATTAAATGTACAGTCGGCGATCTTGTACGATGTTGAGGAATGGTTAATAAAGGTACTGTTTGTGATCTTGGAGGATGTAGAATGAGGATCATTAATGTACTGTATCATCTTGTATGAGTATTCAAGGGAGATAATAGTGGTGTGAGTCCTGTAGTGGCATATTTTAGAACGAATAGAGTGGGAAGAAGGACTGTCACACTGTTATGGCATATTTTAGAATGAATAGAGTGGAAAAAAGGACTGTCACACTGTAGTGGCATATTTTAGAATGAATAGAGTGGTAAAGAAGGACTGTCACACTGAAGTGGCATATTTTAGAATGAATAGAGTGGGAAGAAGGACTGTCACACTGTAGTGGAATATTTTAGAATGAATAGAGTGGGAAGAAGGACTGTCACACTGTAGTGGCATATTTTAGAATGAATAGAGTGGGAAGAAGGACTGTCACACTGTAGTGGCATATTTTAGAATGAATAGAGTGGGAAGAAGGACTGTCACACTGTAGTGGCATATTTTAGAATGAATAGAGTGGGAAGAAGGACTGTCACACTGTAGTGGCATATTTTAGAATGAATAGAGTGGGAAGAAGGACTGTCACACTGTAGTGGCATATTTTAGAATGAATAGAGTGGAAAGAAGGACTGTCACACTGTAGTGGCATATTTTAGAATGAATAGAGTGGGAAGAAGGACTGTCACACTGTAGTGGCATATTTTAGAATGAATAGAGTGGGAAGAAAGATTGTCACACTGTTGTGGCATATTTTAGAATGACTAGTGTGGTAAAAAGGACTGGCACACTGTACAGTTTATTTAAGAATGTATTTAGTTTATTAAACCTCTGGCTCTTGTAGTTTAAGGAGATTTTTTGATGTTTTTCCATTTTTAAGTCTATGTAAAGTTATGAACCTGTGGCAGGGGCACATTTGAGCTCAGGGTCACCATTTGATAAACTTGGCAGAGGACCATAAGGGGATATTATATGTAATATATGAGAGCTTTACAGTGAATTCTGATTTCAGAGAAGAATTTTTAAGTTTTTCTTTATATGTCTATGCAAAACATGCACAATTTCTATATACAAATTTTGGACCCCCCGGGGCACAGCCATTTTTGACCCCCAGTGTACAACAATTGTAGTCTAGGGGTTGGCAATCTTTAACAAGAGGGCCATGATGGCCCTATATCGCTCACCTGAGTTAATTTGAACCAATACAAGAGGGCCAGGGCCAAGATGGCCCTAAAGCGATCATCTGAGTACTGGCACATTATCGAACTTCTTCGAAATCTTATGGTTATATACAATCTGTACAAGTTAGATTAAGATTGTTCAAGAAATGTGGGCTCTGTTGTGTATAACAACATTGATATAGACAGTTTAAGACACTGACAAAATTTGGTAAAGATCAAATACAAAATGAAGGTGCTAGAGAGGAACACCTTGGGCAGAGCAAAATGTGACCCCAGGGTTACATGTAATATATGAGAGCTGTGTGCTTTGTGGTTTTAGAGAAAAAGATTTTAAGTTTTTCCGTATACAATTCTATGTAAAAGGTGACCCCTGGGGCGGGGACAAGTGTGAACCCAGGGTCATCATTTGAACAAACTTGGTAAAGGACCATAAGAGTAAATGCAAAATATTAAACCTCTGGCTGACTTGTAGTTCCAGAGAAGAAGACTAATGTGTTTCCTATATAAGTCTATGTAAAACTGTGACCCACAGAGTGGGGTCAAATTTTACTTCAGGGTCACCATTTGAACAAACTTGGTAGAGGACAATAATCTAATAGTAAATGCAAAATATTAAACCTCTGGCTCTTGCAGTTTCCGAGAAGATTGTTTTTTTCCTATATATATATAAGTCTATATAAAACTGTGACCCCCGAGGCGCGGCCAAGTTTGACACCAGGGTCACCATTTGAACAAACTTGGTAGAGGACCATAAGCTTATAGCAATAGCAAAATATTAAACCTCTGGCTCTTGCAGTTCCAGAGAAGAAGATTTTTTTCAGTTTTTCCCTATACAAGCCTATGTAAAACTGTGACCCCCGAGGCGGGGCCAAATGTGACCCCAGGGTCACCATTTGAACAAAATTGGTAGAGGACCATGAGCTTATAGCAAATGCAAAATATTAAACCTCTGGCTCTTGCAGTTTCAGAGAAGAAGATTTTTTAAGTTTTTCTCTATACATGTCTATGTAAAACATGTGACCCTTGGGGCGGGGCCAAATGTGACCCGAGGGTCACCATTTGAACAAACTTGGTAAAGGACCATAAGCTTATAGTAATTGCAAAATATCAAACCTCTGGCTTTTGAAGTTTCCGAGAAGATTTTTAAAAAAAAAATCCTATACAAGTCTATGTAAAAAATGTGACTCCTGGGGCAGGGACAAATTTGACCCCGGGGTCACCATTTGAACAAACGAAGTAGAGGATCATAAGCTGATGCTACATGTAATACATGAGGTTCCAGAGAAGAAGATTTTTTTTCAGTTTTTCCCTATACAAGCCTATGTAAAACTGTGACCCCCGGGGCGGGCCAAATGTGACCCCTGGGTCACCATTTGAGCAAACTTGGTAGAGGACCATAAGCTTGTAGCAAATACAAAATATTAAACCTCTGGCTGTTGCAGTTTCAGAGAAGAAGATTTTTTAAGTTTTTTCCCTATACATGTCTATGTAAAACATGTGACCTTTGGGGCGGGGCCAAATGTGACCCCAGGGTCACCATTTGAACAAACTTGGTAAAGGACCATAAGCTTATAGTGAATGCAAAATATCAAACCTCTGGTTCTTGCAGGTTCCGAGAAGAAGATTTTTAAAAAAATAATTCTATATAAGTCTATGTAAAACTGTGACCCCCGAGGCGGGGACAAATTTGACCCCAGCGTCACCATTTGAACAAACTAAGTAGAGGACCATAAGCTGATGCTACAAGTAATACATGAGAGCTCCGTGCCATGTGGTTCCAGAGAAGAAGATTTTTTTCAGTTTTTCCCTATACAAGCCTATGTAAAACATGTGACTCTTGGGGCGGGGCCAAATGGGAACCTCAGGGTCACCATTTGAACAAACTTGGTAAAGGACCGTAAGTTTATAGTAAATGCAAAATATCAAACCTCTGGCTCTTGCAGTTTCCGAGAAGATTTTTAAAAAAAAAATCCTATATAAGTCTATGTAAAACTGTGACCCCCGGGGCTGGGACAAATTTGACCCCAGGGTCACCATTTGAACAAACTTAGTGGAGGACCATAAGCTGGTGCTACATGTGATACATGAGACCTCTGAGCCTTATGGTTTCAGAGAAGAAGATTTTTTAAAGTTTTTTCCTATATGTCTATATGAAAAACATGCAAAAATCTCAATATACAAACTTTGGACCCCCGGGGCATGGCCATTTTTGACCCCGGGGACTTCATTTGAACAAACTTGATAGGCTAGATGTTGGCGATCATATTAAAAGTAAAACTGTTGAAATCTGTCCAGCGGTTCTTGAGAAGAAGATTTTTTAAGGTTTCAACCATATATGGTAATGGCAGCCATCTTGGATGTCATGCTGACCTAATTTTAACAAATCTAAAAAGCATTCACCTAAGGATCATCCAAGTGAAGTTTGGTTAAAATTGGCCACGCAGTTTCTGAGGAGAAGTCGTGTGAAGCAAAAGTTACCGACGGACGACGAACGAAGAGTGATCCCAATAGCTCACCTTTGAGCCTTCGGCTCAGGTGACTCAACTTTTTATTTAATGGCAAACTATTGAAAGGCAGAATTCTGCAGAATTCTGACACTTGTTTCTGATCTTTATATGACAGTGAATGCATGTGCATATCTAAGATATATTGACAAATTTAAAAAGACTAAGTTGACAAGCCTACATGCAAAACTGTTACCAATCTTTTGTAAAGTATAAAAAGCGCCATCATTTTTTTAAAATAAAAGCAAGAGTTATAGATCCTGGCTGTATGATGTCTATAATGATGCGGAATACATTTGTGAAGTTTCAATCAATTATGTAAAGTAGATTTCGAGATACAAGCTTACATACAAACTGAATTTTCTAAATAGAAAAGGGGCCATAATTATGTTAAAATAAAAGCATAAATTATAGAGGTGCCATAATTATGTTAAAATAAAAGCATAAATTATAGAACCTGGTTCTATGATGATGTCTAATGATACCAAATACATGTGTGAAGTTTCCATCCTTTATGTGAAATACAGTCAAACTTTGATAACTCGAGGTCTTGGGGACCATAAGAATATGTTAGAGAAATCAGGCGGTTCGAGAATTAAAATTTGGCATCAACAAAAGCATCATCTATCCGAATTTGTATACCATCAACAACGGTGCTACTTACGTATGCAATTAATCCTTCTATAACAGAATGTATTTAAATGTAATTATTACCAGGAAAATACAGGAACAAGAAAATCAGTAGAACCGATGGATGCTCCCCGAAAATGTATCCTCAGCTTATCATATGGCCTTGTATTACCCAGCGTTTTTTCAATCTGCAGTTCCATTAGTAGTTTTTGACTTAAATGCTTTGAACAATAATTACAAGTTTAAAATTACAAAGGGCAATAACTCTAATTTGAACAAAGATTGGTTGTAGATCTCTGCACTTTCTCTCATTGCCCTTTATCATTGTGTGAAGTTTCACTGCAGTCCTATTAGTAGTTTCTGAATTAAGCTACGGACATGTATTATAAGTATAAAATTACAAAGGGCGATAATTATATTTTGAATCAAGATAGAGTTATGGTTTTGTGATCTACACTTTCTCCCATTGCCCTTTATCAATGAGTGGTTTCATTAAAGTCCCATGAGTGGTTTTTGAGTTATACTCTGGGCAAGAATTCTTAGTATAAAATGACAAAGGGCAATAACTCTAATTTGAATGAAGACATAGTTATGGTTCTTGTGCTCTGCACTTCTTTTTACTGCCTTTTATCATTGTGTGAAGTTTCATTTCAGTTTCATTAGCGGTTTTTGAGTTATGCTGTGGACAAGAATTGCAAGTATAAAATTACAAAGGGCAATAACTCTAATAAGAATGATGACAGAGTTATGGTTCTTGCACTTCCTCTCATTGCCCTCTATCATTGTGTGAAGTTCCATTGTAGTTCCATCAGTAGTTTTGCAGTTATGCTCTGGATAAATATTCTAAGTGTAAAATTACAAAGGGCAATAACTCTAATGTGAATGATGACAGAGTTACGGTTCTTGCACACTGCACTTCCACTTCCTCTTATTGCCCTCTATCATTGTGTGAAGTTTCATTGTAGTCTCATAAGTATTTTTGAAGTTATGCTTCGGACAAAAGTGGGACTGAGGGAAGGACGGACAGATGAAAGGACCTAAGGATGGAAAGACGGACAAAGTGGCAACTATAATGCTCCCCCAAATATTTCAGGGAGCTTTAAGTGTTTTTAAGCATTTATTATGAGAAATAGGGCAATTCCTTAAAACTGGAAATCAGAATAATGAGTTGAACATAATAGAATAGAATATACAACAAGAGCACCGCCAACGGTGCAGATGCTCGACTTTGGTGAAATTACTATTGATAAACAAGGTTTCCATCAATTACATACAAACTTTAGCCAATATTTCTAAGTATAACTGAATGTTGTTTAACGGCTCATCAACACAGTATAGGTTATTTAGAGCCGCCTCAGAGAGAGGGGAAGGATACATAGGAATCCGGGAACCTGCCCTACTCTTATTATCGAATAGATTCCTATGGTTCTTTAACGTTCTCGGAGGATAGACCGATACACGGGACAGCCCGGATTACGTCTCCATCCGACAGACAAGGCTAAGGTAAAGTGTCTTGCCCAAGAACACACCGACGGAACTCAGTGGCACCACAGAGGATTGAACCCGGGGCCTCTGGTTACAAATCCGCCGCGATACCGACTGCGCCACGCAGTATAAAAGGGGCCATAATTTTGTTATAATAAAAACATGAGCTATACAAAATGTTATATACATGTGTGAAGTTTCAATCCATTATGTAAAGTACTTTTGGAGATTTAACCTTACATTAAAACTTTAACCAAATTTTCAAAGAATAAAAGAGGCCATAATTTTGTTAAAATAAAAGCAAGAGTTATAGAACCTGGCTCTGTAGTGTTGTTTATGATGCTGAAAGCATGTGTGAGGTTTTAATCCATTATGTAAAGTACTTTGCGAGATACAAATGTACATACAAACTTTAACCAAGTTTTCTAAGTATGAAAGGGCCATAATTCTGTCAAATTAAAAGCTGGAGTTACATCACCTGACTCTGTGGTGTCAACTAATGATGCTGAATACATGTGTGAAGTTTCAATCCATTGCGTAAAGTGGGAGATACAGGCTTACATACAAACTTTAACCAAGTTTTCAAAGTATGAAAAGGACCATAATTCTGTCAAAAAAAAGAAGAATTATATATCAACTAAGTCTGTGGTGCCAACTAATGATGCTGAATACATTTGGAAAGTTTCAATCCATTATGTAATGTGGTTTGGGAGATACAAGCTTACAGACCCAGTTGCATTCAAGTACCCCAACAATGCATTCTGTTAACGCTCCGTTTAAATTTCATTTTTATGAATACATTATATAAACGACAAATATATTCATTAAAATACACGGAACGAATGCAACATTATTAAATGTGTGTGTTTAAACGGAGAGAAAGCATTTGCGTTCGTTTGTTCAGCGTTTACCAATCACAACATCTCTCACGATTAAATTACGCACGATATCCAGTCATGAGATTTTTATCACAAGTCGGCGACTAATGTGTTTATGGGATCATGTTGAAGAATGGGTCCTTTTGTTGACATGCTTTGGTGGTACACATTGATGATTATCCAGCGGCCACATGTGTTGATGTATAATTTGCGTTGAGTGTTTGTTTTTATCGATGCAGCTGAAGGTTTTATAACTGCTTTATAAATAAACTATTGATGGAACAATCAGCTGAATAACATTGAAACATTTGGATGATAACTTTGATTTTGAATGCAAATTTGTTTTGGTGGGAATCTAAGGTGCTATGACGTAAACAATATGGAAAACTGCGTATTACATTCGAGTAATGCTGCGAAGCAGTGTACCAGATGTTTCGAATGACGCATAGTGTGAATGAATGACGTCAAATGTTAAAAACTGAATCGGTGTTTTATTCCAGCAGATATGGGACTGTTTGCGAGCCAAATGTGTTTATTTCACAGAATTAAAGTGTATTTAAGTGAACAAATGTTGTGGAATTTGTGACTGATCTCCAAATATAGCCTAGTTTGCATTGTGTTCAATGGGCTAATTTTCACTGGTCTGACACCTCAAAAGAAACCTCCATCACACTCTCAATCCTACTAGTAACTATGATTCCCTCCATTAGAAAACCCTGTAATTGTCGTAGAAAATCCGTGACACTGTAGTGGAGAAACCGTGACATTAGAATTGCAATCATGACACCATGCAAGATTTACACAATGGCATTGTTATGCCGCATAGCTACATAATCCAGGCGGTATTGACTTTTCGTGGCACAACCGTAACCGGTTTTGGTTCAAAATCCATTTGCGCTGATACCGGATTTACCCCCAGTGACGAGCATCTTTCTTTTTTATTTATATTGCCTATTAATGCTGCCTTGTTGGTTAGAGAATAGCTCATGGCCGGGATTTCTTTATTTACACTGTCCCGTTTTATTGGGATGACAGTAAGGTAAGTGTGAGGTTTGGTGCACCATAGATCCTGGTTTAAACCTCCAGCGGCCTTTTTTGCCACTGACCATTCCAAGGCGGTAGCCCTATTGTCGACCCTTTTTGTGTTTGTGATGTCATATGCCTTTATTCCTCATTAACATTGCCATTCATGTTTGTCGTTTTGCGTGTTTTTTGGTTTACTGTTTTCTGTGAAAGCTGCATTTCCTGTTCGACTTTATACTTATTTTTCTTAGAGCCAGCAGAATTGTAGATCATTTTGTTTTATCCTGCAATTGTTTCTTAGCGCCAGTAAAATGAGAAGACACTGGTGCCAAGCCCTGTAATTGTTTATTAGAGCCAGCTGAAGGAAAATATAGTGGTGCCATGTCCTATAATTGTTTCTTAGAGCCAGCAGAATGAGAAGATAGTGGTACCTGGTCCTGCAATTGTTTCTTAGGGCCAGCAGAAATGAGAAGATACTGGTGCCAAGCCCAGTAATTGTTTCTTAGAGCCAGCTGAAGGAGAATATAGTGGTGCCATGTCCTATAATTGTTTCTTAGAGCCAGCAGAATGAGAAGATAGTGGTACCAGATCCTGTAATTGTTTCTTAGAGTCGGCAGTAAAATGAGAAGATACTGGTGCCAAGCCCTGTAATTGTTTCTTAGAGCCAGCTGAAGGAGAATATAGTGGTGCCATGTCCTATAATTGTTTCTTAGGGCCAGCAGAATGAGAAGATACTGGTGCCAAGCCCTGTAATTCTTTCTTAGAGCCAGCAGAATGAAAAGATACTTGTGCCAAGCCCAGTAGAATGGGCAGATATCATGTCCCATATATTTTTTTAGAGCAGCAGAATAAGATAAGGGTGACAGACCTTGTAATTGTTTCTTACAGCCAGCAGCACAATGAAAAGATAGTGGTGCTGTATCCTGTAATGTTTTCTTACAGCCAGCATAATGGGAAGACAATGGTGCAAGGCCTTTAAATTGTTTCCTACATCAAGTAGAATGGTAAGATACTGGTGACATGTCCTGTAATTGTTTCTTAGTCACCGGCATGGGAAGATAGTGGTGTCAGGCCCTGTGAGCAAACATAATTGGAAGATAATGGTGACAGGCCCTGCTATTGTTTCTTAGAGCCAGCAGAATGGGATGATAGAGGTGCCAGGCCCTGTTATTGTTTTCTAAAACCATTATAACAGGAAGATAGTTGTGCCAGGCCATTATCATTTCTTTGAACCAGCAGAATTGGATTATAGTGGTGCCAGGCCCAGTCATTGTTTCTTAGAGCCAGTAGAATGGTAGATGGTGGTGCCAGGCCCTGTTATTGTTTCTAAGAACCAACAGAATGGGAAGACAATGGTTCCAAGTCCTGCAATTAATTTTTACAGCCAGTAGAATGGGGAGATAGTGATGCCATGTCCTAATTTCGCAGAGCCAGCATAATGGGAAATAGTAGTGCCATGCATGTCTGTCACTGTTTCTATAAGAGCAAACAGAATGGCAGACAGTGGTGACATGCCCAGTTATTGTTTCTTAGAGCAAACAGACTAGGAAGATAGTGGTGACAGGCCCAGTTATTGTTTCTTGGAGCAAACAGAATAGGAAGATAGTGGTGACAGGCCCAGTTGTTTCTTAGAGCAAACAGAATGGAAGGATTAGTGGTGACAGGCCCAGTTATCATTTCTTAGAACAAACAGATGGCAGACAGTGGTGACAGGCCCATTTATTGTTTCTTAGAGCAAACAGAATAGGAAGATGGAGGTGGAAGGATTTTAAATTGTTTCTTAGAGCCAGCAGAATGGGAAGATAGTGGGGACAGGCCCAGTTATTATTTTGTAGAGCAAACAGAATGGAAAGATAGTGGTGATAGGCCCAGTTATTGTTTCTTAGAGCCAGCAGAAAGGGAAGATAGTGGTGACAGGCCCGGTTATGGTTTCTTAGGGCAAACAGAATAGGAAGATAGTGGTGACAGGCCCAGTTAGTGTTTCTTAGGGCAAACAGAATAGGAAGATAGTGGTGACAGGCCCAGTTATTGTTTCTTAGAGCCAGCAGAATGGGAAGATAGTGGTGACAGGCCCATTTATTGTTTCTTAGGGCAAACAGAATGGGAAGATAGAGGTGGCAAAGCCAGCAGAATGGGAAGATAGTGGTGATAGGCCCAGTTATTGTTTCTTAGAGCCAGCAGAATGGGAAGATAGTGGGGACAGGCCCAGTTACGGTTTCTTAGGGCAAACATAATAGTAAGATAGAGGTTGCAGGGTTTGATATTGTTTCTTAAGAGCCAGCAGAATGGGAAGACAGTGGTGCCAGGCTCTGTTATTGTTTTCTAGAGCCATTATAACAGGAAGATAGTGGTGCCAGGCCCTGTTATTGTTTCTTAGAGCAAACAGAATGGGTATATAGAGGTGCCAGGCCCTGCTTTTGTTTCTTAGAGCAAACAGAATGCGGAAATAGTAGTGTCATGCCCTGTTATTTTTTCTTAGAACAGACAGAATGGCAAAGTAGAGGTGTCAGCCCCTGTTACTGTTTTCTATAGCCATTATAACAGGAAGATAGTGGTGCCAGGCCCTGTTATTGTTTCTGAGAGCAGACAGAATGGGAAGGTAGAGGTGCCCAGGCCCTGCTAGTTTCTTAGAGGAAACAGAATGTGGAAATAGTGGTGTCATGTCCTGTAATTCTTTCTCAGTACCAGCAGAATGGGAGATAGTGGTGCCAGGCCCTGTAATTGTTTCATGGAGCCAGCATAATGGGAAATAGTAGTGCCATGTCCTGTCACCAATTCTAAGAACAAACAGAATGGCAGACGTGGTACCAGGCCAGGTTATTGTTTCTTAGAGCAAACAGAATAGGATGATAGTGATGACAGGACCAGTTATTGTTTCTTAGGGCAAACAGAATAGGAAGATAGTGGTGATACGCCCAGTTATTGTTTCTTAGAGCAAACAAAATAGGAAGATAGAGGTCGCAGGGTTTGATCTTGTTTCTTAGAGCCAGCAGAATGGGAAGATAGTGATGACAGTCCCAGTCATTGTTTCTTAGGCCAGACTTTTTTAATCTTTAAGTTTACCAACCCGCCGACCCAAATTATTGCCGAAATCAAAAAAAAAAATACAAAATTTCCAAAACACTATTCTCTCGGTAATACGTAAATTTGCGGTAAAACTGGGAATGAAACGTCCAGGGTACGAAACGTCCGACCTGTATCGTTGACCCGGTTTTTGTACTTTTACCTGAAGCGTTTATAGATCGAGAGTGTACGAAAATATGGCGGACTCCACGCAGTTGGAGGAAAGAAAACTGTTTTGGTGGTTTAGGCAAATCGAACAAGCGTGTAAATAAATTTGTTAAAGCAGAGTCTGGCCAAACTGTTGGAGACTTAGTTAGTGCAAATGCACCGTCCAGTTATTTGCAATTTGTTTATATTGACGAATTGCTGTCGTCATCGGAAAAAAATAAATAAAATGAAGTGTATAATACTTTGTCAGAATAAAGACACATTTTCAATATGAAGAGAAGTGTTTTTTTTATAAAGCTCAACTGGCTTGACTGGGACAGATATTTTGATTAGCCAGAACAAGCAGTTAATTTGAGACTTTACATGGTTTGGGGTTTTCTATCCGTCAGTTTGTCTGTTTGCATACAACAGTTAAGATCACAAGGTGAAATTTCATGAAGCTTGAAACAAATAATCAAAATAAACCATAATAGATTGCCTTTTAATTGACTTGTTAACTTGAAACTAAGATTAAAGTCATTTAATACTATTATACAACCTTTTTTTCTTTTAGATGCCTTTGTGGGTATGTTTTCATGATTTTTTATTTTTTATTATTCCCTCCTCCTATCCTTCATTTTTCCAGAAAAAATCGGTAAACCTAATAATAAAAAAAACTGGTCTTAGGGCAGATAGTGGTGACAGGCTCAGTTATTGTTTCTTAGGGCAAACAGAATAGGAAGATAGTGGTGACAGGCCCAGTTATTGTTTCTTAGGGCAAACAGAATAGGAAGACAGAGGTGGCAGGGTTTGATATTGTTTCTTAGAACCAGCAAAATGGGAAGATAATGGTGACAAGACCCATTTATTGTTTCTTAGAGCAAACAGAATGGGAACATAGTGGTGACAGGCCCAGTTATTGTTTCTTAGGGCAAACAGAATAGGAAGATAGGTGACACACCAAGTTATTGTTTCTTAGCGCAAACAAAATAGGAAGATAAAAGGTCGCACGGGTTGATCTCGTTTCTTAGAGCCAGCAGAATGGGAAGATAGCGGTGACGGTCTCATTTATTGTTTCTTAGGGCAAACAGAATAGGAAGGCAGAGGTGGCAGGTTTTGATATTGTTTCTTAGAACCAGCAGAATGGGAAGATAGTGGTGACAAGCCCATTTATTGTTCCTTAGAGCAAACAGAATGGGAAGATTATGGTGAAAGGCCCAGTTGTGGTTTCTTAAAGCAAACATAATGGGAAGATAGTGGTGACAGGCCCAGTTATTGTTTCTTAGGGCAAACAGAATAGGAAGACAGAGGTGGCAGGTTTTGATATTGTTTCTTAGAACCAGCAGAATGGGAAGATAGTGGTGACAGGCCCATTTATTGTTCCTTAGAGCAAACAGAATGGGAAGATTGTGGTGAAAGGCCCAGTTGTGGTTTCTTAGAGCAAACATAATGAGAAGATAGTGGTGACAGGCCCAGTTATTGTTTCTTAGAGCCAGCAGAATGGGAAGATAGTGGTGACAGGCCCAGTTATTGTTTCTTAGGGCAAACAGAATAGGAAGACAGAGGTGGCAGGGTTTGATATTGTTTCTTAGAACCAGCAGAATGGGAAGATAGTGGTGACAGGCCCATTTATTGTTTCTTAGAGCAAACAGAATGGGAAGACAATGGTTCCAAGTCCTGCAATTAATTCTTACAGCCACTAGAATGGGGAGATAGTGATGCCATGTCCTAATTTCGTAGAGCCAGCATTATGGGAAATAGTAGTGCCATGTCTGTCACTGTTTCTATAAGAACAAACAGAATGGCAGACAGTGGTGACATGCCCAGTTATTGTTTCTTAGAGCAAAGAGAATAGGAAGATAGTGGTGACTGGCCCAGTTATTTTTTCTTAGAGCCAGCAGAATGGGAAGATAGTGGTGACAGGCCCAGTTACTGTTTCTGAGAGCAGACAGAAAGGGAAGATAGAGGTGCCAGGCCCTGCTATTGTTTCTTAGAGCCAAAAGAATGCGGAAATAGTGGTTTCATGCCCTGTTATTTTTCTTAGACCAGACAGAATGGCAAAGTAGAGGTGTCAGCCCCTGTTACTGTTTTCTATAGCCATTATAACAGGAAGATAGTGGTGCCAGACCCCGTTATTGTTTCTTAATAGCCAGTAGAATGGGAGATAGTGGTGCCAGGCCCATTTATTGTTTCTTAGAGCAAACAGAATGGGAATATAGTGGCGACAGGCCTAGTTGTTGCATCTTAGAGCAAACAGAATATGAAGATAGTGGTGACAGGCCAAGTTATTGTTTCTTAGAGCCAGCAGAATGGGAAGATAGTGGTGACAGGCCCAGTTACTGTTTCTTAGAGCAAACAGAATAGGAAGATAGTGGTGACAGGCCCAGTTATTGTTTCTTAGAGCCAGCAGAAAGGGAAGATAGTGGTGACAGGCCCAGTTACTGTTTCTTGGGGCAAACAGAATTGTTAGATAGAGGTTGCAGGGTTTGATATTGTTTCTTAGAGCCAGCAGAATGGAAAGATAGTGGTGCCAGGCTCTGTTATTGTTTTCTATAGCCATTATAACAGGAAGACAGTTGTGCCAGGCCCTGTTTTTGTTTCTGAGAGCAGGCAGAATGGGAAGATAGAGGTGCCAGGCCCTGCTATTGTTTCTTAGAGCAAACAGACTGGGGAAATAGTGGTGTCATGCCCTGTTATTTTTCCTAGACCAGACAAAATGGCAAACCCCTGTTACTGTTTTCTATAGCCATTATAACAGGAAGATAGTGGTGCCAGGCCCCATTATTGTTTCTTAATAGCCAGTAGAATGGGAGATTGTGGTGCCAGGCCCATTTATTGTTTCTTAGAGCAAACAGAATGGGAATATAGTGGTGACAGGCCTAGTTGTTGCATTTTAGAGCAAACAGAATATGAAGATAGTGGTGACAGGCCAAGTTATTGTTTCTTAGAGCCAGCAGAATGGGAAGATAGTGGTGACAGGCCCAGTTATTGTTTCTTAGAGCCAGCAGAATGGGAAGATAGTGGTGCCAGGCCCAGTTACTGTTTCTTAGAGCAAACATAATAGGAAGATAGTGGTGACAGGCCCAGTTATTGTTCCTTAGAGCCAGCAGAATGGGAAGATAGTGGTGACAGGCCCAGTTACTGTTTCTTAGGGCAAACAGAATTGTAATATAGAGGTTGCAGGGTTTGATATTGTTTCTTAGAGCCAGCAGAATGGAAAGATAGTGGTGCCAGGCTCTGTTATTGTTTTCTGGAGCCATTATAACAGGAAGATAGTGGTGCCAGGCCGTTTTTGTTTCTGAGAGCAGGCAGAATGGGAAGATAGAGGTGCCAGGCCCTGCTATTGTTTCTTAGAGCAAACATACTGCGGAAATAGTGGTGTCATGCCCTGTTATTTTTCTTAGACCAGACAAAATGGCAAACCCCTGTTACTGTTTTCTATAGCCATTATAACAGGAAGATAGTGGTGCCAGGCCCCAATTTTGTTTCTTAAGAGCCAGCAGAATGGGAGATAGTGGTGACAGGCCCTATTATTGTTTCTGAGAGCAGACAGAATGGGAAGATAGAACAGGCAAATTCGATGAATTGATATCCCCCGCCAATGATGTATTATCCTCGAGTGGAAGAAATGTGTTCAGATTTTGTTTTAATTAGTATAAATCATGACTGTGAACTTTCATATATTCGAATATCTACTAGATAGTAATTTTGAAATTCATGACCTCAGTAAATTTGAAAAAAAAGATGTACCATTTTAAGGCATTGACT
This sequence comes from Cyrtodaria siliqua, assembly GCA_037043455.1. Classification (NCBI taxonomy): domain Eukaryota; kingdom Metazoa; phylum Mollusca; class Bivalvia; order Adapedonta; family Hiatellidae; genus Cyrtodaria; species Cyrtodaria siliqua. The sequence goes on along the minus strand of JAWPHD010017113.1, from coordinate 18,924 downwards.
TTTATAGTGGGACTAACGGGCTGGACTGGGTGTAATATTAGCAGGTGTGTATAATATAGTAATAAAATTAATGTAATATACAAGAAAGTAGAAATGTATATCAAGGATTACTTTTTAATTAGCTGGCCATGTGATATTTTATCAATCTGATTACTTCATCTCATTACTACTACTATCAGGTGATCATGTTATTTTACGGGGAGGGATGTAAGATGTAAGGATGTAGAGCCAAATTTGACCCCAGTGTCACCATTTGAACAAACTTGGTAGAGGATCATAAGCTGAGTGTAAATACAAAATATTAAACTGTTGGCTCTTGTAGTTTTAGAGAAGAATATTTTTTAAGTTTTTCCCTATATAAGTCTATGTAAAACATGTGACCCCTGGGGTTGGGCCAAATTTGACCCCAGGGTCACCATTCAAACAAACTTGGTATAGAACCATAAGTTTAGTGTAAATACAAAATACTAAACTAAAATGGCTCTTGTAGTTTCAGAGAAGAAGATTTTTAAAGTTTTTCCCTATTTATAAGTCTATGTAAAACTGCGACCCCTGGGGTGGGGCCAAATTTGACCCCAGCATCACCATTTGAACAAAACTGGTGGAGGATCCATAAGCTAATAAATAAAAAAAAGATTAAACCTTTATCTCTTGTAGTTTCAGATAAGATTGCTGAAGTTCTTCCCTATAACTCTATGTAAGGGCCCCTAAGCTCCCCATTAAAGAAAAAATGAACCCATGAACCAAGGCCATGAACCAAGGCTTCTTATGAGAAAAAAAAATAATAATAAAAAAAATAATAATAAAAAATAAAAATAACTATGTAAAACTGATCCAACAAGGGCCCCTAAGCTCTGAACCCATGAACTCCTTATGAGAATTTTTTTTAAAAAAATATGCCTCCTGTGAGATTTGAAACATTGAAGGGGACATTTATCAATTTAAGGGCAATAACTAATACGATTCCGAAATAAATTTGCGCGTCACATCCCCATATTTGGGACAAACATTATAATCAAGTTTAATGAAAATCGAACAAGCGGTTATCAAGATATGGCTGTGGACGGACAGAATTAAGCATTTTTATCAATTAAAGGGCAATAACTCTGGCATTACTAGGACGATTCTGAAATAAATTTGCCTGGCCAGATTCCGCTATTGGGATAAACATTATAATGAAGTTTAATGAAAATCAAACAAGCGGTTATCAAGATATGGCTGTGGACGGAAGGGATTAAGCAATCTTTAGCAATTAAAGGACAATAACTCCGGCGTTACTAGGGCGAATCCGGAAAAAAACTATCAGGATAAACATTATTACCAAGTGTAATGAAAATCCAACTTGTAGTTTGAGATATGACTCCGAACGGACGGACGGAAGGACGGAAGGATGGACAACGCCAAATTAATATCCCTCCGACTTCGGCAGAGGATAATGAATGAATGGTGTTTTACGGCACATCGACACATAAATAGGTCATACTGTGTGCATAAACTGAATGAATGAATGGTGTTTTACGGCACGTCCACACATAAATAGGTCATATTGTGTGCAAAAAACGATGAAAGATGAAGAAATGGTGCAAAAACTGATGAAAGATGAAGAAATGAAGTAGTAATTAAAAATTAATGTAAATATATAAAGATAAAACTATTTACAATTAAGGCATGATATAGTAGTAATATGTAAATCAACATATTAACGGGTGCCAGGCTCTGTTATTGTTTCTGAGAGCCAGCAGAATGGGAGATAGTGGTACCAGGCCCTGTAATTGTTTCTTATAGCCAGCAGAATGGGAAAGAAGTGGTGCCAGGCCCTGTTCTTGTTTCTAAGGACCAACAGAATGGGAAGATAGTGGTGCCAAGTCCTGCAATTAATTCTTACAGCCGGTAGAATGGGGAGATAGGGATGCCAGGTCTTGTAATTGTTTCTTATATCCAGCAGACTGAGAAGACTGTGGTGCCAAGCCCTGTAATTGCTTCTTACATTAAGTAGAATGGGCAGATTATGAGTGGTATCATGTCCCATAATTATTCTTACAGCCAGTAGAACAGGAAGATAAGGGTGACAGGCCATGTAATTATTTCTTAGAGCCAGCAGCAGAATGATAAGATAATGTCCTGTAATGTTTTCTTACAGCCAGCATAATGGGAAGACAGTGGTGCCAGGCCCTGTAATTGCTTCTTACATCAAGATAATGGTATCATGTCCCGTAATTTTTCTTAGTGCCAGCAGAACAGGAAGATAGTCGTGCCAGGCCCTGTTATTGCTTCCTGTATCAAGTAGAATGGGCAGATAGTGGTATCATGTCCTGTAATCATTCTTATAGCCAGCAGAACAGGAAGATAAGGGTGACATGCTCAGTACTTGTTTCTTAGAGCCTGCAGTAGAATGATAACATGGTGGTGCTATGTTCTGCAATGTTTTCTAACAGTCAGCATAATTGGAAGATAGTGGTGCCAGGCCCTGTAAATCAAGTAGAATGGGCAGATAGTGGTATCATGTCCCGTAATTTTTCTTAAGAGCCAGCAGAATAGGAAGATAGTCATGCCAGACCCTGTAATTGCTTCCTGTATCAAGTAGAATGGGCTGATAGTGGTATCATGTCCTGTAATTATTCTTACAGCCAGCAGAACAGGAAGATAAGGGTGACAGGCCCAGTACTTGTTTCTTAGAGCCTGCAGTAGAACGATAAGATAGTGGTGCTATGTCCTGTTATGTTTTCTTACAGCCAGCATAATGGGAAGACAGTGATGCAAGGCCCTGTAATTGTTTCCTACATCAATTCTTTTTTTGAACTGGGGTTTTAAGGTGCTCCAACACAGGAAAGGTTATATGGCGCCTAACAGGATGAACAAGCAGGCTCATCATGTACATCGAGATAAAATATGGAGAACGGGCCTAAAACTTTCTCACCCTGAACTAAGAGCCATGTTTAAGTTTTTCTGCCACTGCTTTAGTGATATGAGCGAGATGGCACCTGAAACAATGCAGGGGTCATGATGAAGACCTTTAATGAGAATAAACAAAACATGACAAAATGAAAATGAATTTGGGGGGATTCTACCCCTCTGCCTTCCCCTCCAACAGGATCTGCAGTGGCCCTATTTTTTTAACCAAAAAGGGCCCCCGGAACCACACGGGGCTCCTTCATCAAGTAGAATGGGGAGATACTGGTGCCATGTCCTGCAATTATTTCTTAGAGCCCATAAAATAGGAAGATAGTGGCCCCAGGCCCTGTACTTGTTTCTTGTTTCTCAAACCAGCAACATGGGAAGATAGTGGTGCAAGGTAGTGTAATTGTGTTTTAAAGCAAGCAGAATGGGAAAATAGTAGTGCCAAGCCATTAATTGTTTCTTAGAGCCAGCAAAATGTGGAATAGTGGTGCCATGTCTTACAGCCAGCAGAATGGGAAGACAGTGTTTCTAAGAGCCAGCAGGAGTTAGTGGTGCCAGCTCCTGTAATTGTTTCAACAGCCGACAGCATGGGAAGATAGTGGTACCGAGCCTTGTATTTCTGTTTTAGAGCCAGCATGATGGGAAGACAGTGGTGCCAGACCCTGTATTGTTTCATAGAGCCAACAGCAAGGGAAGATAGTGGTACCAAGCCCTGTAATTGTTTCTTAGAACCCAGCAGAATGTGGAATAGTGCTGCCATGTCTTAGAGCCAGCAGAATGGGTAGATAATGGTGTCAGGTCCTGTGTTTCTAAGAGCCAGCAGCACAGGGAAACAGTGATGCCAAACCCTGTATTGTTTCATAGAGCCAATAGCATGGGAAGATAGCGGTACCAAGCCCTGTAATTGTTTCTTAGAACCATAAGACTGTGGATTAGTGCAGCCATGACTTAGAGCCAGCAGAATGGGTAGATAATGGTGTCAGGTCCTGTGTTTCTAAGAGCCAGCAGCACAGGGAGATAGTGATGCCAGGCCCTGTAATTGTTTTTTAAAGCCAACAGCATGGGAAGATAGTGGTAGCAAGCCTTGCATTTGTTTTGTTTTAGAGCTAGCATAACTGGGAGATAGGTGGTGCCAAGACAGTTTAATTCTTACAGCCAGCGGAATGGGAAGGTAGTGATGCCAGGTCTTGTATTTTTTTCTTAAAGCCAGTAGAATGGTGGGATAGTGGTGCTAAGTGATAATTAGGTTTTATTTTAAAGCATATATAGAATGGCAGGTTAGAGTTATTATGTCCTGTTAAGATGTATCTAAAAGCCTGTAATAAGAAGAATGGTGGGATAGGGTTCTCACTCCTTGTTAATGTGTATCTAATAACATAAGAACATATATAATGGTGGGACAGTGCTGTTACACTGTTAAGATGTAGGTAAGTAAGGCATGGTTGTCACTCTAAGAAACAGAATGATTCAAAAGGGCAATCATGTCTGTTAAAGTGCACTAATATTTAAGAGGCTGAGGAATGGTGGTGAACTGGGCCAACATGTACTGTTAAAGTGTATCATCTAAATTCCTGTAGAATGATAGCATGTTTAGTCAGGGCTAGCCTGTCCAGCTGCGTCTAAAAACTTATAAAATGACACAAATGAAATGTCACTCTGTTAAGGTGTTATGAATAACGAACCGACAGGCAATGGTTGGACAACCTGTTGAAGGTCATCGCACGAATATTCCACTCAACCACTTGCCTTGATGAGGTCTCATTGATGTAGGACGAGTAGAAATTCAGATGAGACCATTCAAATATTATGTAGGACGGGTAACTCAGAAACAATTTTTTCTGCCCTGTAGGTGTATCTAAGAACCTGTCAAATGGGTACAACGTTTCGCTGTTGTAAAGCTTATACTTGGAAAGTAATTAGCCAGAATAATTTGTTAGCTAAAAGTTAACGAACAGGCAGATGGACGGATGGACAAATGGACGGACAAAGACAAGACATAATACGTCAGTACGGGCGCATAAAAAGTAAGATTGTATATTATATTACAGAAACATAATAAACTAAGTGGTAATTTACCATACTGATTTATTTTTGAGCAGTCAGTCCACAGTTGTGGAGTACATTACAATTTTCGAGTGCCGGAGAAGCTTCTGTTTTGCCAGACATCCCCCGCCCCTGTCCCGTCCCCGACCCCTGACCCCACACACACCCACTTCGCCCCAATTTTAGTTTTAAACTCTAAACCACCTAATTTCATAACCATTGGGAGTTTTATGATGTAAAACTGGTTACATTGTCAATTGATGCATTATATGTAATTCTCAATTTGTGTTCCATTATCTTGTAACGACACAACTAAATCTTGCTATACAGAATAAAACTAAAAATATTGAATTGAATATAAGAAGTAATGATATTGCTGTATTCTGACAAATTGTTCCTTGATGCAATTGAATATGAAAGTTATTCAAAATAATTATTCTAGTCTAGCAGCAACAACACAAAGATGCCCAAGTGATAGAGGCCAACCCAAGAAACAGGTTTCCTATATATAACTCTATGTAAACTTTGGGTTATCGTGGCAGCCATTTTGAATATTTGATGACAACGAAAAACACAACTTGACAGAGGCCAACAACAGGAACATGTATATGATATTTAACTAGAATGGAGTAAGTGGTAATATGTCGTTTGATACATGTCTTTAAATTTGACCTAAGTTTAACCACGGTGACCATCATGGATGACTGGAGGCCCCCCAAAAAGATGTCTGAGGGGGACTAACCCAAAGATCATTGTGATTAAGTTTTATCAAAATCCTTCAAGCGGTTTCAGAGAAGATGTCATTTCTAATGTTTTCCTATATATCTCTATGTAAACTTTGGGTCGCTGTGGCGGCCATTTTAATTATTTGATGATAACGAAAAACACAAACTTGATAGAAGCTAACCCAAGGAACATGTTTATGATATTTCACAAGAATGGAATTAGTGGTTTCGGAGGAGATGTTTGAATTTTCCTGAAATTTGACCTAATTTTAGCCATGGTGGCCATCTTGGATGACTGGCAGCCGCGATAAACATAATTCTGAGGGGAACTGACTATCCTAAAGATCATTGTAATGAAGTTTCATCAAAGTCCTTCAAGCGGTTTCAGAGAAGATGCTATTTTTAGCCTTTGAAATTTCCTTAAATTTGACCAAATTTTAGCCATGGTGGCCATCTTGGATGACTGGCTGCCATGAAAAACAAAATCTGAGAGGGGGCCTCCTTATAACATTGTGATAAAGTTTCATCAAAATCCTTCAAGCGGTTTCAGAGGAGATGTCGATTTTATAAAATTGCTAACAGACAGACGGACGACGGACGAAAAGTGATCCCATAAGCTCGCCTGGAATTTGGCCAGTAGAGCTAAAAATTAATAATAATAATTGTGAAAACAGCATGTGTATTTATAATCAATGCTGTTATTGATGTAATATGAATGTTATTAAACATCTTTATTCTTAAGTCTAGCGATGACACATATCGCAAGACAAATGTTAAGCATTTTGTTTGTATTCATCAGAGGTTAAATTGTTATTGATACAATGCGAATGTATTAATGATGCAAGCTTTTGATGCTTAGGTTCAGTTTAAAACTGAATTGAATTTTTGTATTTATATCAAAAATAAGTATAAAAGTTATGCTGTCATTGTAATCATTTTAATGCGGAGATTTCCCACTGCTACTTTGATTCAGATCTTCCCGGCTACTGTGAATACTTTTACTGGCACTTTATAAAAGTATCAATCAAATTAGCCGCCTACTCTGCACTGTGGTTACTTACTCTGCACTGTGGTTACTTATGAAGTTATTGAATTGAAATGAACTGAATTGGGTTTTAAGGCGCACCAACACATGAAAGGTTATATGGAAGTTAATGAAAACCCTGATACTGCCGGACAGAACTTTTGTTAATATATAGAAGTTAAGCAATTATGGAATTTTAACATTCTAAATTGAGGCTGTTTATTCCAGTCTAGCAACAATAAATGATGCGTTAAATTAATGCAGTAAATGGAATTTACAATAGTATGCTAAGAAAACAGATTTTTTTTATCTATAACAAGTTATGCTGCCATTGAGATCATTTTAACATTGCAATTTAATGCTCTTTATTCCAACCTAGCAACAATAAATTGATGCACTGATAGATGGAATTTACAATATTGTGCTAAAACAGCATTTTTGGATTTACAAGACATATTGCTGTCATGAATACATCATCTAAAATTACATTGTCAATTGATGCAATTATCTTTATAATTGTCTGCAAATGTACAGCTTTTGTTAGTATTCATAACAGGTTAAACTATTCTTGATACAATATGGATGTATTTATACGTCAGCTTTTAATGCTTAGGTTAAGTTTAGAACTAGACTGAAAATATTTGCTCAATAAAACAGCATTTGTTTTGTAGTTATAACAAGTTAAGCTGTCATTGTAATCATTTTAACATTGTCAATTGAGGCTCTTTATTCCAGTCTAGCAATAATAAACTGATGCATTGATAAGATGGAATTTACAATACTGAGCTTAAAAAACAGAATTTGTTTTTTGTTTATAGGAAGTTATGCTTCCATTGTAATCATTTTAACATTGTTTATTGAGGCTCTATATTCCAGTCTAGCAACAATAAACTGATGCACTGATAGATGGAATTTACAATATTGAGTTCAGAAATCTGCATTTGTTTTTTGTTTATAACAAGTTATGCTTGCATTGTAATCATTTTAACATTGTTAATTGAGGCTCTATATTCCAGTCTAGCAGCAATAAATTGATGCATGGATAGATGGAATTTACAATACTGAGCTTAGAAAACAGAATTAGTTTTTTGTTTATAGCAAATTATGCTTTCATTGTAATCATTTTAGCATTGTTAATTGAGGCTCTATATTCCAGTCTAGCAGCAATAAATTGATGCATGGATAGATGGAATTTACAATACTGAGTATTTTAACACTGCCATTCATTGCTCTTAACAGTAAAGTATGTACAGTCAAACTTGCTCATGTGACCAAGAATATTAAACAGCCATTTTTTAATCCGCTTAATGTTTTCCTTCTTTATTTTAAGTGCATTAAGCTGTCTTGCTCAACGCGACCAGAGGTTACCCATTTTCACAAATTCAACCTCAATTCGGATCAAGCCATTTTCGGATACATTCTTTATATGTTCTATTCACTGACCATTGCTGTAAAAGACCATTTTTAGTCGCTCCCTTGAACGGTCGCTTAATACAAGCTGGACTGTATATGTATACATAGCTAATCAGTATTTACAATATTGTGATATGGAAACAGATTTGTTCTGCATTTATAACAAGTTATGCTTCCATTGTAATCATTTTAACATTGTAAATTAATGCTCTTTATTCCATTCTAGCAACAATACATTGATGCATTGATGAATGAAATTTACACTATTGAGCTAGGAAAACATCATAAATGGTATTAACAGAAATATATATTACTAAATAGAATTAAACACTCCGGAGGTAAAAAAACAATGAACTTTTTAAAATCTTCTTATTTTTAATTTAAATAATATTTCTACTAGTTGGATAAGTATATATTACTAAATAGAATAAAACACTCTGGAGGTAAAAAACAATGAACTTTTTAAAATCTTGTTTTTAATTTAAATAATATTTCTACTAGTTAAAATAATTAAAAATAAACTAATTGTATAAGATTTTGGTTTGTTTTTATAATTGGCTGATTTTCATTTCGAAGTTGTGCAGCTTTCATTTAAATAATGACTATGGCTTACCAGAATTTACAAACAGCTAGAAAAAACAGCATTGTCCAGCAATAAAGCATTAATGTATTGCTTAATAGAAATTACAATATTGTCAGCTAAGAAAAGAGTATGTTTTGTTTAATTTATACAAATTGTATGTTATTGGAACCATTTTGACATTGAACTCAAATGCAAAAATTATTTGATTTCAGTCTAGCAACAATAAATCAGTATGTTGCTAAAAAGAATTTACAATATTTAGCTAAGAAAACAGCATTTTGTTTGTTTCTATAAGAAGTTCTGCTGTTATTGGAGTCACTTTATCATTGTCAATAGATGCAATATTGAACTTAGAAAACAGCATTTGTTTTGTATCTATAAGAACTTGAGTCACTTTAACATTGTCAATAGATATTGAGCGAAGAAAAATCATTTGTTTATAGCAAGTTATGCTTCCATTGTAATCATTTTAACATTGTTAATTGAGGCTCTATATTCCAGTCTAGTAACAATAAATTGATTTACCAGAATTTACAAACAGCTAGAAAAAACAGCATTGTCCAGCAATAAAGCACTAATGTATTGCTTAATAGAAATTACAATATTGTCAGCTAAGAAAAGAGTATGTTTTGTTTAATTTATACAAATTGTATGTTATTGGAACCATTTTTACATTGAATACAGACGCAAAAAATATTTGATTTCAGTCTTGCAACAATAAATCAATATGTTGCTAAAAAGAATTCACAATATTTAGCTAAGAAAACAGTATTTTGTTTTGTTTCTATAAGAAGTTCTGCTGTTATTGGATTCACTTTAACATTGTCAATAGATGCAATATTGAACTTAGAAAACAGCATTTGTTTTGTATCTATAAGAAGTTCTGCTGTTACTTGAGTCACTTTGACATTGTCAATAGATATTGAGTGAAGAAAAAAACATTTGTTTATAGCAAGTTATGCTTCCATTGTAATCATTTTAACATTGTTAATTGAGGCTCTATATTCCAGTCTAGTAACAATAAATTGATGCATTGATAGATGGAATTTACAATATTGAGCTTAGAAAACAGAATTTGTTTTTTGTTTATAGCGAGTTATATGCTTCCACTGTAATCATTTTAACATTGTTAATTGAGGCTCTATATTCCAGTCAATAAATTGATGCATTGGTAGACGAAATTTAAGATATTGAGCTTAGAAAACAGATGGAATTGATAATATTGAGCTTAGGAAACTGATTTTTTTTTTTTTTATAACAAGTTATGTTTCTATAGATACATTTTAACATTGTTACCTGAGGCTCTATATTCCAGTCTAGCAACAATAAATTGATGCCTTGATAGATGGAAGTTACAATATTGAGTTCAGAAATCTGAATTTGTTTTTTGTTTATAACAAGTTATGCTTCCATTGTAATCATTTTAACATTGTTAATTGAGGCTCTATATTCCAGTCTAGCAGCAATAAATTGATGCATGGATAGATGAAATTGATAATGCTGAGCTTAGAAAACAAAATTATTATTTTTTTATAGCAAGTTATGCTTTCATTGTAATCATTTTAACATTGTAAATTAATGCTCTTTATTCCAGTCTAGCAGCAATAAATTGATGCACTGATAGATGGAATTTACAATATTCAGTATTTTAACACTGCCATTCATTTTATAGCAAGTTATGCTTTCCTTGTTATCATTTTAACATTGTAAATTAATGCTCTTTATTCCAGTCTAGCAGCAATAAATTGATGCAATGATAGATGGAATTTACAATATTGAACATTTTAACACTTGTCAATTAATGCTCTAAACAGTAAAGTATGTACAGTTAAACTTGCTCATGTGACCAAGAATATTAATTGTCCATTTTTGAATCCACTTAATGTTTTCCTGCTTTATTTTAAGTGCATTAAGCTGTCTTGCTCAACGCGACCAGGGGTTATCTATTTTTACAAACTAAACCCCAATTAGGATAGCGCCATTTTCGGATACATTTTTCAAATGTTCTATTCAACAACCATTGCTGTAAAAGACCATTTTTAGTTGCTCCCTTGAACGGTCACTTAATACAAGTTTGACTGTATATGTAAACATAGCTTATCAGTATTTACAATATTGTGACATGGAAACAGAATTTGTTCCGTATTTATAACAAGTTATGCTTCCATTGTAATCATTTTAACATTGTAAATTAATGCTCTTTATTCCATTCTAGCAACAATAAATTGATGCATTGACGAATGAAATTTACACTACTGAGCTAGGAAAACATCATAAATGGTATTCTAGTCTAGCAACAACAGAAGTATATATTACTAAATAGAATTTAAAACTACGGAGGTAAAAACACAATGAACTTGTTAAAATCTCCTCGTTTTTAATTTAAATAATATTTCTACTAGTTAAATTAATTAAAACTAAACTAATTGTATAAGATTTTGGTTTGTTTTTATAATTGGCTGATTTTCATTTAGAAGTTGTGTAGCTTTTATTTAAATAATGACTATGCGACACCTATCAACAGTATCCATGGTGACATTAACAGTCCATTTGATGGAGTTTACCTTAGTGCCTACATAACCATCCAGTTTTAAAACCCTAACCCCTGTATTGCCAAACAGTCCATCAAGGATTTAGAACCAGGTCACCCACAGCCAACATTTAAAGCCTTCAAACAACTTGCTAACAAAAACTGCTCCAAAATGTAAATACTCCCAAAATTTTAACTGTAAACAATCAATGAGTTTTATAAAATGTTCTGTTATTATATGAATTTTAAGGTTGTCAAATTACGCATTAAGAATGTTACTCAGCAATGTTATTCAGTCTAGTAACAAACATATGTAATGCTTACCCGAATTTACAAACTGAACTAGAAACAAGAGGGCCAAGATGGCCCTAATTCGATCACCTGAGTACTGGCACATTATCAAACTTCTTCGAAATCTTATCGTCAAATACAATCTGTGCAAGTTTGGTTAAGATTGTTCAAGAAATGTGGGCTCTGTTGTGTATAACAACATTGATATAAAGAAACTGACACAGTTTGGTAAAGATCAAATACAAAATGAAGGTGCTGGAGTGCAAAACCTTGGGCAGAGCCAAATGTGACCCCAGGGCTATATGTAATATATGAGAGTTGTGTGCTTTGTGATTTCAGAGAAGATTTTAGTTTTTCCCTATACAAGTCTATGTAAAACATGACTCCTGGGGCGGAGCCAAATGTGACCCCAGAGTCACCATTTGATCAAACTTGGTAATGGACCAAAGCTTATAGTAAATGCAAAATATCATACCTCTGGCTCTTTAAAAAAAAAATCCTATAGTCTATGTAAAACTGTGACCCCGGGGCGTGGACAAATTTGACCCCAGGGTCACCATTTGAACAAACTTAGTAGAGGACCATAAGCCGATGCTTAATACATGAGACCTATGTGCCTTATGGTTTCAGAGAAGAAGATTTTTTAAAGTTTTTTCCTATATGTTTATATGAAAACATGCAAAATCTCAATATACAAACTTTGGACTCCCTGGGGCATGGCCACTTTTGATCCCGGGACTTTATTTGAACACAACTGACGACGACGGACGAAGAGTGATCCCAATAGATCACCTTGAGCCTTCGGCTCAGGTGATCTAAAAACAGCAATAAAGCACCGATGTATTGCTTAATGAAAATTACAATATTGTGAGCCAAGAAAAGAGTATGTTTTGTTTAATTTATACAAGTTGTATGTTATTGCAACCATTTTTACATTGTCAACACATGCAATATTGAACTTAGAAAACAGCATTTGTTTTGTATCTATTAGAAGTTCTGCTGTTACTCGAGTCACTTTAACATTGCCAATAGATATTGGGGGAAGAAAAATCAAAAATCATTTGTTTATAGCAAGTTATGCTTCCATTGTAATCATTTTAACAGTATTAATTGAGGCTCTATATTCCAGTCTAGCAACAATAAATTGATGCACTGATAGATGGAATTGACAATATTGAGCTTAGAAAACAGAATTTGGTTTTTGTTAACAGCAAGTTATGCTTCCATTGTAATCATTTTAACAGTGTTAATTGAGGCTCTATATTCCAGTCTAGCAACAATAAATTGATGCACGGATAGATGGAATTTACAATATTGAGCTTAGAAAACAGCATTTGTTTTGTATCTATAAGAAGTTCTGCTGTAACTTGAGTCACTTTAACATTGCCAATAGATATTGAGCGAAGAAAAATCAAAATCATTTGTTTATAGCAAGTTATGCTTCCATTGTAATCATTTTAACAGTGTTAAATTGAGGCTCTATATTCCAGTCTAGCAACAATAAATTGATGCACTGATAGATGGAATATACAATATTGAGCTTAGAAAACAGAATTTGTTTTTTGTTTATAGCAAGTTATGCTTTCATTGTACTCATTTTAACATTGTTAATTGAGGCTCTATATTCCAGTCTACCAACAATAAATTGATGCATTGGTAGACGGAATTTACAATATTGAGCTTAGAAAACAGAATTGAATTGAATTGAATGTGGTTTAAGGCGCACAAACACATCATAAGGTTATATGGCGCCTAACAGGCATGAACATTCCAGGCTCATCTTCCATGTACAATGAGATAAAATATGGAAAATGGGCCTAGAACCTTCTCACCCTGAACTGCAGAGTTGGTGCAAATTCTATCGTAGAAACTCCATTTACGCTGGAGCCGTGTTATTGTTTTTCTGCCAATGCTCTTTTGATGCGAGCGCGATAGCACCTGAAACAATGCAGGGATCATGATGAAGACCTTTAATGAACATGAATTCGGGGGGGATTCTACCCCTCTGCCTACCCCTCCAAAGGGATCTGCAGTGGCCCTATTCTTAGAAAACAGAATTTGTTTTTTGTTTATAACAAGTTATGCTTCCATTCTAATCATTTTAATATTGTTAATTGAGGCTCTATATTCCAGTCTAGCAACAATAAATTGATGCATCGATAGATGTAATTTACAATATTGAGCTTAGAAAACGGAATTTGTTTTTTGTTTATATCAAGTTATGCTTCCATTGTAATCATTTTAACATGGTTAATTGAGGCTCTATATTCCAGTCTTGCAACAATAAATTGATGCACTGATAGATGGAATTTACAATATTGAGCTTAGAAAACAGAATTTGTTTTTTGTTTATATCAAGTTATGCTTCCATTGTAATCATTTTAACATGGTTAATTGAGGCTCTATATTCCAGTCTAGCAACAATAAATTGATGCATCGATAGATGGAATTTACAATATTGACTTTAGAAAACTGTTTTTTTTTTTATATTTATAACAAGTTATGTTTCTATTGTAATCATTTTAACATTGTTAATTGAGGCTCTATATTCCAGTCTTGCAACAATAAATTGATGCACGAATAGATGGAATTTACAATATTGAGCTTAGAAAACACAATTTGCTTTTTGTTTATAGCAAGTTATGCTTCCATTGTAATCATTTTAACATTTGTTTATTGAGGCTCTATATTCCAGTCTAGTAACAATAAATTGATGCATGGATAGATGGAATTTACAATATTGAGCTTAGAAAACAGAATTTGTTTTGTATCTATAAGAAGTTCTGCTGTTACTTGAGTCACTTTAAAATTGTCAGTAGATATTGAGCGAAGAAAAATCATTTGTTTATAGCAAGTTATGCTTCCATTCTAATCATTTTAACAGTGTTAATTGAGGCTCTATATTCCAGTCTAGCAACAATAAATTGATGCACTGATAGATGGAATTTACAATATTGAGCTTAGAAAACAGAATTTGGTTTTTATTTACAGCAAGTTATGCTTCCATTGTAATCATTTTAACATTGTTAATTGAGGCTCTATATTCCAGTCTAGCAACAATAAATTGATGCATCGATAGATGGAATTTACAATATTGAGCTAAGAAAACAGCATTTGTTTTGTATCTATAAGAAGTTCTGCTATTACTTGAGTCACTTTAACATTGTCAATAGATATTGAGCGAAGAAAAATCATTTGTTTATAGCAAGTTTTGCTTCCATTCCAATCATTTTAACAGTGTTAATTGAGGCTCTATATTCCAGTCTAGCAACAATAAATTGATGCACTGATAGATGGAATTTACAATATTGAGCTTAGAAAACAGAATTTGGTTTTTATTTACAGCAAGTTATGCTTCCATTGTAATCATTTTAACATTGTTAATTGAGGTTCTATATTCCAGTCTAGCAACAATAAATTGATGCATCGATAGATGGAATTTACAATATTGAGCTAAGAAAACAGCATTTGTTTTGTATCTATAAGAAGTTCTGCTATTACTTGAGTCACTTTAACATTGTCAATAGATATTGAGCGAAGAAAAATCATTTGTTTATAGCAAGTTATGCTTCCATTGTAATTATTTTAACAGTGTTAATTGAGGCTCTATATTCCAGTCTAGCAACAATAAATTGATGCACTGATAGATGGAATTTACAATCTTGAGTTTAGAAAACAGAATTTGTTTTTTGTTTACAGCACGTTATGCTTCCATTGTAATCATTTTAACATTGTTAATTGAGGCTCTATATTCCAGTCTAGCAACAATAAATTGATGCATTGGTCGACGGAATTTACAATATTGAGCTTAGAAAACAGAATTCAATTGAATTGAATGTGGTTTAAGGCGCACCAACACATAAAAAGGTTATATGGGCGCCTAACAGGCATGAACATGCCAGGCTCATCTTCCATGTTCATCGAGATAAAATATGGAAAATGGGCCTAGAACCTTCTCACCCTGAACTGCAGAGTTGCTGCAAATTCTATCGTAAAAACTCCATTTACGCTGGAGCCACGTTATTGTTTTTCTGCCACTGCTCTTTTGATGCGAGCGAGATAGCACCTGAAACAATGCAGGGATCATGATGAAGACCTTTAATGAACATGAACAAAAAATGATGAAATGAACATGAATTTGAGGGGATTCTACCCCTCTGCCTACCCCTCCAAAGGGATCTGCAGTGGCCCTATTCTTAGAAAACAGCATTTGTTTTGTATCTATAAGAAGTTCTGCTGTTACTTGAGTCACTTTAACATAACAATAGATATTGAGCGAAGAAAAATCATTTGTTTATAGCAAGTTATGCTTCCATTCTAATCATTTTAACAGTGTTAATTGAGGCTCTATATTCCAGTCTAGCAACAATAAATTGATGCACTGATAGATGGAATTTACAATATTGAGCTTAGAAAACAGAATTTGGTTTTTATTTACAGCAAGTTATGCTTCCATTGTAATCATTTTAACTTTGTTAATTGAGGCTCTATATTCCAGTCTAGCAACAATAAATTGATGCATCGATAGATGGAATTTACAATATTGAGCTAAGAAAACAGCATTTGTTTTGCATCTATAAGAAGTTCTGCTATTACTTGAGTCACTTTAACATTGTCAATAGATATTGAGCGAAGAAAAATCATTTGTTTATAGCAAGTAATGCTTCCATTGTAATTATTTTAACAGTGTTAATTGAGGCTCTATATTCCAGTCTAGCAACAATAAATTGATGCACTGATAGATGGAATTTACAATCTTGAGCTTAGAAAACAGAATTTGTTTTTTGTTTACAGCACGTTATGCTTCCATTGTAATCATTTTAACAGTGTTAATTGAGGCTCTATATTCCAGTCTAGCAACAATAAATTGATGCACTGATAGATGGAATTTACAATATTGAGCTTAGAAAACAGAATTGAAATGAATTGAATGTGGTTTAAGGTGCACCAACACATGAAAAGGTTATATGGGCGCCTAACAGTCATGAACATGCCAGGCTCATCTTCCATGTTCATCGAGATAAAATATGGAAAATGGGCCTAGAACCTTCTCACCCTGAACTGCAGAGTTGCTGCAAATTCTATCGTAGAAACTCCATTTACGCTGGAGTCACATTATTGTTTTTCTGCCACTGCTCTTTTGATGCGAGCGAGATAGCACCTGAAACAATGCAGGGATCATGATGAAGACCTTTAATGAACATGAACAAAAAATGATGAAATGAACATGAATTTGGGGGGATTCTACCCCTCTGCCTACCCCTCCAAAGGGATCTGCAGTGGCCCTATTCTTAGAAAACAGCATTTGCTTTGTATCTATAAGAAGTTCTGCTGTTACTTGAGTCACTTTAACATTGTCAATAGATATTGAGCGAAGAAAAATCATTTGTTTGTAGCAAATTATGCTTCCATTCTAATGATTTTAACAGTGTTAATTGAGGCTCTATATTCCAGTCTAGCAACAATAAATTGATGCACTGATAGATGGAATTTACAATATTGAGCTTAGAAAACAGAATTTGGTTTTATTTACAGCAAGTTATGCTTCCATTGTAATCATTTAAACATTGTTAATTGAGGCTCTATATTCCAGTCTAGCAACAATAAACTGATGCATCGATAGATGGAATTTACAATATTGAGCTAAGAAAACAGCATTTGTTTTGTATCTATAAGAAGTTCTGCTATTACTTGAGTCACTTTAACATTGTCAATAGATATTGAGCGAAGAAAAATCATTTGTTTATAGCAAGTTATGCTTCCATTGTAATTATTTTAACAGTGTTAATTGAGGCTCTATATTCCAGTCTAGCAACAATAAATTGATGCACTGATAGATATGGAATTTACAATCTTGAGCTTAGAAAACAGAATTTGTTTTTTGTTTATAACAAGTTATGCTGCCATTCTAATAATTTTAACATGGTTAATTGAGGCTCTATATTCCAGTCTAGCAACAATAAATTGATGCAAAGATAGATGGAATTTACAATATTGACTTTAGAAAACTGATTATTTTTTAGTTATATCAAGTTATGTTTCTATTGTAATCATTTTAACATTGTTAATTGAGGCTCTATATTCTCGGCTTGCAACAATAAATTGATGCACGAATAGATGGAATTTACAATACTGAGCTTAGAAAACACAATTTGCTTTTTGTTTATAGCAAGTTATGCTTCCATTGTAATAATTTTAACATTTGTTTATTGAGGCTCTATATTCCAGTCTAGCAACAAAAAATGATGCATAGATAGATAGAATTTGCAATGCTGAGCTTAGAAAACAGCATTTGCTTTTTGTTTATAGCAAGTTTTGCTTTCATTGTAATCATTTTAACATTGTAAATTAATGCTCTTTATTCCAGTCTAGCAACAATAAATTGATGCAATGATAGATGGAATTTACAATATTGAGCAATTTAACACTGTCAATTAATGCTCTAAACAGTAAAGTATGTACAGTCAAACTTGCTCATGTGATCAAGTGTATTAAACAGCCATTTTTTAATCTGCTTAATGTTTTCCACCTTTATTTTAAATGGACTAAGCTGTCTTGCTCAACGCGACCAGGGGCTACCTATTTTCACAAATTCAACCCCAGTTCGGATAGCGCCATTTTCGGATACACTTTTTAAATGTTCTATTCAACGACCATTGCTGTAAGAGACCATTTTTAGTCGCTCCCTTGAACGGTCGTTTAATACAAGTTTGACTGTATATGTATACATAGCTAAAAAGAATTTACAATATTGTGATATGGAAACAGAATTTGTTCTGCATTTATAACAAGTTATGCTTCCATGGTAATCATTTTAACATTGTAAATTAATGCTCTTTATTCCATTCTAGCAGCAATAAAGTGATGCACTGACGAAAGAAATTTACACTATTGAGCTTGGAAAACATCATAAATGGTATTCTAGTCTAGCAACAACAGAAATATATATTACTAAATAGAATTCAAAACTAAGAAGGTAAAAAAATAATGAACTTGTTAAATCTTTTTTTTAATTGAAATAATATATCTTCTAGTTCAATTAAAAATAAATTAATTGTATAAGATTTTGTTTTGTTTTAATAACTGGCCAATATTTATTTCGAAGTGGTGTAGCTTTTATTTAAATAATGACTATGCGACACCTACCAACAGTATCCGTGGTGACAATAAACAGGCCTTTTGATGTAGTTTACCTTAGTGCCTACATAACCATCCAGTTTTAAAACCCTAACTCCTGTATTGCCAAACAGTCCATTAAGGCTTTAGAACCAGGTCACCCATAGCCAACATTTAAAGCCTTCAAACAACTTGGAAACAAAAACTGCTCCAAAATGTAAATACTCCCAAAATTTTAACTGTAAACAATCACTGAGTTTTATAAAATGTTATGCTATTATATAAATTTTAACATTGTCAA
>JAWPHD010017112.1:0-46311 GCA_037043455.1 Cyrtodaria siliqua | reverse complement strand
AAGACGATAGGGCCTTCATTATTCAACCTATCTATACCAAACTTTACCACATTGTTAATATCAATGAAAGCTCGGACAAGTTCGAAAACCAGCCAGATCGGACCAGTAACACCAGAGTTATGATCCTTGATTCAGTTGAAAATGCTATATTGCTACATTTTGCCTCGTTAAGATGATAGGGCCTTCGTTTTTCATCATATCTTTACCAAACTTTACCACATTGTTAATATCAATGAAAGCTCGGACAAGTTCGAAAACCAGCCATATCGGACTAGTAACAGCGGAGTTATGACCCTTGATTTAGTTAAAAATGCTATATTTTGCCTCGTTAAGACGCTAGGGGCTTCATTGTTCATCCAATCTTTACCAAACTTTATCAGATTGTAAATATCAATGAAAGCTCGGACAAGTTCGAAAACCAGCCATATCGAAATAGTAAGAGCGGAGTTATGGCCCTTGATTTAGTTAAAAATGCTATATTTTGCCTTGTTAAGACGATAGGGGCTTCATTGTTCATCCGATCTTTATCAAACTTTATCAGATTGTTAATGTCATTGAAAGCTCGAACAAGTTCGAAAACCAACCATATCGGACCAGTAGCAGCGGAGTTGTGGCCCTTGATTTAGTTAAAAATGCTATATTTTGCCTCGTTAAGACGATAGGGGCTTCATTGTTCATCTGATCTTTACCAAACTTTATCAGATTGTTAATATCAATGAAAGCTCGAGCAAGTTCGAAAACTAGCCATATCGGACCAGTAACAGCGGAGTTATGGCCATTGATTTAGTTAAAAATGCTATAGTTTGCCTCATTAAGACGATTGGGGCTTCATTGTTCATCCGATCTTTACCAAACTTTATCGGATTGTTAATATCAATGAAAGCTCGGACAAGTTTGAAAACCAAACATATCGGACCAGTAACAACTGATCGTTACCAAACTTTTATTTTTTTAATTATTTTTTTAAATTAATATAATATTATTTATTTTTTTTTTTAATTTTTTAATTATTTTATTTATTTTTATTTTTTTAATTTTTTTAATTTTTTCTTTTAATTTTTTTTAATTAATATTTTTTTTAGCTCTATGTTGGACCAGTCGGACCAGTAACAGAGGAGTTATGGCTCTTGATTTAGTTAAAAATGCTATATTTTGCCTCGTTAAAGGTAGGGTCTTCATTTTCATCTGATCTTTACTGAACTTTAACAGATTCTTTAGTTATGGCCCTTGATTTAGTTCAAAAGCTGTTTTTTCCCGAAACTTCCAAAAAAACGTTAATGGCAGTCACTCGCTTCATTGATGTTATAAGAGCCATGTTAGCCAGTAGAGCGTCCACAGGCCCTCTTGGGCCTCTTGTTTTACTTTTACTAAATCCCCATATTTCACAAGCATAATTTAATATAGAGCTAACGAAGGCATCAAATAGCTGACATATTGTACTAGGTTTCAGTGAATAGTTATGTATATTAACAAGTAAAGTATTTGGTGCTTTCACATTCTATATTCTAAAATATGGCGGCTAAAGTGAACGTTAATGACCGAAGTATTCCGAATGAGTGAACGACATCAATCTCCACGCAGAGTTATCGTTCCTTGCACTCACATACACTCAAGAGATATGAAAACGCAACACGGGAATTTCCGCTATATTTTGTATATACTGCACACTTAATTGCACATAATATTCCAAAGAAATCCCAAGATGTTTTTTTAAAAATAAAGTTGCAGTTAACTAGAGAAAGGACACAACTGTGATGTTGTAGACGTTTTAATCACACTACACTTTGTAACAAGAACTTCATCAAGGTTGAAGTTGCTCTTTGAAAAATTGAGCTAGTTCAGTACTGTATTTAACGTAAATAGTTTGCAAAATTTTGCATCCTAAGTTTGCTCACATGATTGCGCCAAACGAGTACTCAGTGAATAATGAAACATTGCAGGAATACTATTTGCTGTATTATTTGTTGTTTTAGTATTTTTTCCAAAAGGAAAGATCTTACGTAGCCATGCACCATTCGATTAAAAGCAGCATCTTGTACATACAATATATAGCGGAAATTCCCGTGTTGCGTTTTCATATCACTTGAGTGTATATCTCTGCTAACTACTAAATGACAAGATTTTGGTAAAACCTGTTAAATTGGAATATGTTTGCCTGACACATATTTATTTCTTGTGTAAATATGATTTTCAGAATATCTGCAAATTAGATGTTGCAATATTTGAAATAATGTATGAAACAATTTAGTTTTAATCGGGACTATTTTACTACAAAAATAATAAGTACTTAGGTCTCCTCAATCCAAACGCATATGTAAACATTTCAAACCGAAGTTCGATAGCAGAAAATTACTAAAAAAAAATAATATATGAAATAGAAATTGAAATTATTTAATATAGGTCTATATTTTATCTTTGCAGATCACGCAAAAGGATTTATTATAAACATCGTCATAACTTTTTTGACTAATAACGTGACCTAACTGTAATGTTGTTTGTTTGTACATATGTACTCAAATATATCTATTATCACAAATGTGGGTAATGACAATAAAGTCGTGTTGATTCGATGATGTTTATTTCAAGACTGATGTGATAAGGGTCGTGGTCAGTTTACGCATGCGCATAGAGATATACATTTCCAAGATCTGTTACATCCTTCTCTCTTTAACAAACAAAAATATGTTCATGTGATAAAACAATTGGTATGTATAATATAATAATAAATGCACATGATGTTAAATTTATCAAATTAAATGTCACTGATATTTTACAGTTATTTCAGCTGCTAAAATTGTCTGCTAGTCCATCAAGTAAAGAAAACTACACTAGTATTTATAATCATGTCTGCCAAAGATAAATGTTTATGTACACTTCCACTGATCACCAGAGTACAGATGGTTAGGCTTAACAACTCGACCTGATCGTGTTTGATAAGGGCCATTTACTGGGGAGCTTGACATGAGGTGAACTTCTTGTTTTAACTCATTCCTAAGGTCAGTGCTAGGGTTAGTGCCAGAGGAGGATACTTGAGGGGAATTTTGCACACATTGGTCATTTGTTTTTTCTGCCAAGATATTCGGCGCGAATTCAGTTATGTCTGGGAAATTTTCTTTTGTGTTGTGTAACAGTCTGCGATTACGACGGTAAATTCCACCATCCTGCGTCTGAACATAATATGACCTATCGCCATGAACCTTAATTACCTTGGCGGGTTTCCAAGTTTTCCCTTGTCGAACCCGAACGTACTCATTAATTTTGAGTTGTGGCAATGCTTTTGCTGACCGATCGTAATATACTTTTTGTTTATGTTTTTCGGCCTGTTTGGAAGATTGAACATGTTTTGTGTTTATTGTTCGGGGTATAAGGTGTTTTTGTGTCACAGGTAACAGACTTGGTGCGTCTGCCCATTAACAGTTGTGAGGGTGTGTAGCCAGATTTTAGAGGGGTGTTTCTATATTCCAGGATACACAGATAAGGATCGTATCCGCTATCGTGTGCTTTTTGTAATAACCGTTTTGCTGTTTTGACAGCATTTTCGGCTAGACCATTTGATTGAGGCTTGAGGGGACTGGAAAATACTTGTGTGAAATTCCATTCTTTCGCAAAATTTGTCATTTGTTCCGATGTATATTGGCTACCATTGTCGGACATTAATCTGTCGGGAATGTCATGCTTAGCAAAATGACCTTTTAATTTTCTTACAACTGTAGCGCTTTTCATGTCAGGTAATAAGTCACTTTCAAAGTAATTGCTGTACGAGTCAACTTTATTGTTCAGCGTGAAAATGTCGGTAGAGACAAATTGCCATGGTCGTTGTGGTGTTTCGTGAGGTATCAGTGGTTCTTTTTGATTGGACTGTCTGTACTTTCGACAAAAATTACATTCCTGTACGTAGTCCGTAATTTGTTTTGTCATGCCTGGCCAAAACAATGCTTCTTTTGCCCTGAGAATTGTTTTCTCAATTCCCATGTGACTTTTGTGAACTGATTGTACCATTTCATGTCTGACCGGTTTGGGAATCACTATGGTTTGACCTCTAAACATCAGGTCGTCCGCGCATGAGAGTTCCCTGTGGTTCCAAAATTCTAATATTGACTTTTGACATTGTGACCTTAATTCTGGCCAGCCATCCATTATAGTGCGTTTTAGAGTTTGCATTTGCAGGTCATCCCGTGTTGCTAAACGCAAAAGTTCAAGTCGTCGGTCAGTCACGTTCAATGTTTGAATGACAGTGTGTACATGAAGGTCAAGTCCTTCTATGTTAAATGTGTTTGTGATTGGTTGCCTTGAAAGCAAATCACTGATGGGAACTTCCTTCCCGCTCACGTGGCGTACGTCGAGGTCATATTTCTGCAATTGTAGCATCATTCTCTGCAAACGGGGTGGGGCGACAGAGAGGGGCTTTTTCTAATTGCAGACAAAGGCTTGTGATCTGAGTGTACAGTCACCGGTCTCCCATATATGTATTGATGGAAACGCTTGCAACCAAACAGTATAGCGAGCATTTCCCGCTCTATGTTTGCATAAGTAGATTCGGTCTGTGTTAAGGTTTTTGACGTGTATGCCACTGGGCGGCCATCTTGAAATATGGCTGCGCCGACACCACGTTTTGAGGCATCGCGTTCAAGCGTGACTGGCTTCTTAGGGTCAAAGAATGCCAATACGGGGCTCTGAGTTATAAGCTCTTTCATTTTGTTGAATGCGTCCGTCTGTGCGTGATCCCACACAAATTCAATGTCTTTCTTAAGCAACGATCTCATGTGACTCGTTACTTCGGCCAGGTTTGGCAAGAATTTCTGTAGGTAATTGACCATACCTAGGAGGGTTTCAAGTTCGTTCCTATTTTGTGGAACGCTTAGCTTTGTGGTCGCTTCGATCTTTGAAGGATCGGGTTTAAGTCCAGTTGAGCATATCAAATGACCAAAGAATGGTACCTCATTGACTGCAATAGTGCACTTGTCTGGATTAAACCGTATGCCATTTTCTCGTGCACGTTTGAGAACACGGCGCAGATTTTCGTCATGTTCCTCTCTGGTCTTGCCATGTACTATTATGTCATCGACTATGGCTTTCATACCAGTCAGTCCGTCAAATACTTCGTCTATTTTGCTTTGAAACAAATCGCCCGATGCTGATATACCAAAAGGTAGCCTTAACCACCTGTATCTCCCAAATACAGTATTAAATGTGGTTAACAAAGATGACGGTCGTCCAATTCAATACTCCAGTATGCGTGAGTAATGTCTAACGTACTAAAGTACTTCGCGCCAGTAAGTTTTAATGTCAAGTCATCTAACGTTGGCATCGGGTAGTGTGGTCGCCGTATAGCATCATTTAAGGCTTTGGGGTCCAGACAAATTCGTAACTTGCCTGTTTTGGGCTTTTCAACAATAACAATAGAGTTCACCCAATCCGTAAGTTGAGAAACTCGTTTTATAATGCCATCGCGCTCCATGAGCTGCAGTGCATGCTGTAGTTTGTCTCTAAGGGCCTCGGGGACACGCCTAGGAGGGTTGACTACAGGTATGGCATTGGGTTTGAGGTGTAGTTTGCAAACACCAGGAATTGTTCCTATGCCTTTAAAAATATCACCATGTTCCCCCATAATTGACTCCTTATCTAAAATTGGGCTTGACTGGGAATTTTCCACAGAGTACTTTAGTGTAATGAGACCCAGGTCAACAGAGGCTTGGAGGCTCAAGACAGGGGAAGCGTTACTGTCTACTACATAGCACAGTGATTCAGTGACCCTGTATTTATACCTTAATGTCAGTCTGACCATCTCTTTTACATGGAGTGTTTCCAGTGTTTGAGGTTAATTTGTTATCTGGGGGCTCCAACGGGTGTTGCAAGTTTAAGCTGCGGAATTGTTTGAGCGGCAAAACAACAGCTGCGCTGCCGGTATCTACTTTGAATTGAATGGGGTTTTGGGAGGGGCCAACTTTAATTTCTACGAATGCACGATCAGGAGGAGAAGAAAGCTTTCTTACCGTGTCTATGCAATAATCGGTTTCACAATTAGCACTATCATGTCCAAAATAATCATGACAATTGTCATTGTCTGTATTAAGATCATGAACGTTCCTTGATCGGCACATTTTAGCAAAGTGATTTATTTTACCACAAGCGTGACATAACACTCCCTTGGCAGGGCACTTTGCACTTTTGTCATGGTTTCTGCCACAGTTGCCACACGAATGTTTTTGTTGTCCCTTGGATTCCGTCTGTTGTTGTGGTCGTTTGTACATCGGGCGTTGTTGACCGCTGTTCATAGCCCCACGTGGTCGAACGCTATGCACTTCCTGTTCTGACATGGTTCGCAACTGCTGCTGGGAATACTCGAACGATTGTGCTATTTGAATGGCTTTGTCCATGGTTAGTTCGGCACCAACGTTAATTAGTTTTTTCCGAATTTTCGACGAATTTGTCCCAAATACGATTCTGTCACGAATCATTTCATCGGCATCGTGAAAATTACAGTCTCTTGCCAGCAAACGCAATCGTGTCACAAATGTTTCCACTGTATCATTGTTTTGGGTTTCGTTGAAAAACTTGTAACGCGCAAAAATTGGATTCAATTTCGGCTGTACATGTGCTTGGAATCTGTCATAGTATGCAGCTAGCTTCTTCGAGTCCTCATCCGATATGCCATTCCATGTCGCATGAATGTCTCTTCCTTTTCGCCTGCCCAGATTAGTAGATATGACACTTTTTCTTCCTCACTTTTTTCTTTTAAGGGTCCAGAGAACACTAATTCCACATGTCGCTTGAATTTTTGCCATTGCTCTGGAAGATTAGTATCCGACCAGTTCATCGATGGCGAGGTAATGCCATTTAGATCCATTTTGTGTATAACTTAAATTTCAAATTTCACTGTAGAAATGTGTTTAAGTTAATAATCCATGTTTACTCTGACACCATGTAATGTTGTTTGTTTGTACATATGTACTCAAATATATCTATTATCACAAATGTGGGTAATGACAATAAAGTCGTGTTGATTCGATGATGTTTATTTCAAGACTGATGTGATAAGGGTCGTGGTCAGTTTACGCATGCGCATAGAGATATACATTTCCAAGATATGTTACACTAACCGTTCGCCCTACTTCCTTTGACGTTGACAGAGTCAAATGAGGAACGAGTGTACTCTGGGAAGTCTATAGTCTTAACGGTGTTAATGTATGACTATAAATAACTAAGAACGAACAACGTGTTCTAACTAATAATCTGTAATTACGATGTTATTCATTGTAGTGTAAATAGGGGACTGACCAGCAGCAGTCAGTGTTCCAGACTGGACTGCGTGGTAAGAGAGTGTCTGTTATAAGACGACAGATGGTAATACAACAGGAACGTCATGTGTTTGGAACACTTCTGTTCGAGACCGCTCCCCCTTTAATTATCATCCCAGATTTAACATTTGAAGTTGTGCTATTTTTTTGCTTTATTACTCTACTATCTTATGTTTCTTTCATGTAATTAAATAAGCTATTCTGGAATATGTATACAATATTTTAGGTAGCACTATTCATTGCTTTTACCTCCAGAATTTATATTACAAACGCATCAAATTACTGCTGTTAAACATGCCATCAACTTTGTACAATTAATATTGTACCCTAAGGAAAAGACCATCAAAGGTATTTTACTTTCGCTCTAATCTGTTTTCTTCTATTGTGTACAAATATAGTAAATACATGTGAAATAAAATATGTGTAAATCAAATCACTCTCGATAACCATACTTAGGCGCTACACGACTGTTTCTAAAAGTGAAACTTGGGAGGCAAGCATAATTTTTCAAATACATAAAGAGTATGCGTTTTTCTTTCTAATTATATAATCTGCAACTTGTAGAATTGCAATTAAGAATATGTATTCTTGTAACAAGATACACAAATGTAGATGAACAACGAAGTTCAGCATAAAAACTGAAAGAGCAACATATCCTTAAAACTATCTAACTATGTGTCTTGCTATAACTTGCAAAGTTTGAAACTCTGAAACTAAAAATAAAACAACTTTTCTTATTTAAAAGAACAAAAATATATAGAATTGGTCTACATCTAAAACACACCAAAACTCCTCAATTATACATAACGCACTGTACAGTAGTTTTGTCAAATATGTGTAATGCATCCTACAGATTTGGGTTCTGAACGCAAATTTGAAACGGTAACGCACCGTACAGCGTAATATTTTTTGAATCAGAATTTTGCTTATTTATTGCATAGTTTACAAGAAATTAGTTACCTGGTCATTTCGATATCATCACAAAGTAAGTAATAAAAGTTATTTGGCTTCGATCCGAGAAGAAACGAGCCAGTAATGGTTAAAAAATCACATCACAGCATCAACTCGTTTTACATGCATATAATTTTTTACAGAAAATATATATTTTTTTATCAATACATATTTGTAAAATTTACTAAAAATATTTTTTGTTGTCAGTAAATATTTGTAAGATTGAATGAATATAAATGATATAATAAAAACAAGAGACCTAAGTGGGCCTGTGGACGCTCTACTGGCTAAAACGGCTCTTATATCAACGGCTCTTATTATTGTCGACATAAAATTCCCATCAGTACTTCTTTTAACATTGCAAAAACAACACGGCTAGGATGGCCTTAGCTTGCTCACCTGGTTATCATGGGCAATAAGTCTGCTGTGTCTAGTCTGGCATGGGTATTCTTTAATTTGTCCCACTTTCTTCTATGAATGAAGTTTCATAAAAATGGGTTGTGGGGTTTATATTAACATTCTGAGCAAATCTGCTAAAGATCAGATAAAAAATGATGTAATAAACTACAGATTAAAAAAGGAAAATACGATATAGCATTTTATAACAAATTAAGGGCCATAACTCTGTCGTTACTGAAAGAGCTAGCTGGCTTTCGAACTTGTCCAAGATTTCATTGATACTAACAATCTGATAAAGTGTGGTAAAGGTGGGATGAAAAATGAAGGCCCTATCATCTTAACGAGACAAAAGTTAACGACGGAAAACGGACGACAGACGGTAGAGCTAAAAACTAAATATACAATATTGCAACGCTTGGCATGCCATACACTTACTAACTAAATGACTATATTTGATCTCCGCGTGATAGAAAATAGGTGTAGGCATGTCATTTTTAAACCACAAAACCGCAAAATATCTTTCTCGAACGTTCTAAAAGAAGTCTCTGTGGGCCATAGCGATATCCGAATCCATAGGATAAGGTGTGTCAGGTCTAGTTTAAGTACGAAGGTCTGCCGCGTGTACAATTGGCGGGAGGCTAATGTACATCCTTTTTAGCGGAAGATCAACGTCATGAGATCGCGTGTCACGTGGAGACCCCGGAACCTCTTGGAGAGATCACGTGGTATCAGGAACATCCTCGTTTGGCGGGAGGATAACGTCACGAGATCACGCAGAACGAGTCACGAGTCACGTGAAGGACCCGGAACATTCTTGGCTGTGAGTTTTTCTTTACTTTGCTTATGTATACCACATTAATTATAACCATGACTTTATATGAATATCACATTCATTACCACCATGACCAATGTATTATATACCAATTTACTACCACGACCTCTTCATAAAACTTTAAAGTAGCTATCCCGCCATATTGTATATCCCTTTATTTGGCGGGTTAGTTTCTTCAGGGAGTAAGTATAATTTATAAGAATTTGCTGTTTTTCACACACGCGCGAAACAACCGGAAATAGTCATTTTCACGCAGTAGTGAAACACGCGCGACAACATAAAACGGCCAAACGATCCGTTTCTCCTCCCTGTATACTTACTCCCTGATTTCTTTAAATATACAACACATTTACTACCACCATTGTCAGTGTAGACCACATTTATCGCATTTATGAATACCATGACTAAAGTATATCATATTTATTATTACCATGATCTATGTACATCGCATGTATTACAACTATGAATACTATCACTGTCTTCTAAACTCATTTCAACTGGAGATTTCAATAAACTTCTAAGCAGATTGTAGTTAAACATTTCCACGTTGAATCCAGTGGCTGATGGAATAGATCTACATTTATCATAGACTGAAGAGGGAGCCAGATTATGTTTTTCCTGTAACTGGACCACAGACCTAATAACAAATAGATTGGACACTATGAAAATTGTGTAAATTTCAAGTGGCACAGTTTGGAAAATTCACAAAATATTTCCCAAATTTAAACACAACTATCATGAAGAGTTTTATAGATACAATATTTTGAAAATAAACATAAATTATTATAATACCATTTTGCTATTCAGTATGAATCTTTTGGATGTATTCTCATCAAAATCGGTGAATAATTGAGAGAGAAGATAGAGGAAAAGTTAAGGTGCCACGTGATATTTTGGTTACTTCATTGGTTAAGATAGGAAGTTTCCTATCTGTTTATTAATATGTCTGCTACTGGACTCACAGCCAGATTATTTTCTTCCAAGAATGTGAGAGAAGGCTGGATTTTTTCCAACAATTTTGCGGGACTGTTGTTTTTTTTCCCTCAAGACAGAGTCAGGATAATTTTTTTCAACAACTGTATGGCCGGATTAATTTTTCAGGAAAAATCCCAGCTCCACCCTCCCCACCCCACACCCCGAAATCAAAACGATCAGTCACTTGAAAGCAGCAGTTTAACCCAGTGACTTAAATAATTTGCTTTTCTACAGAATGATGAGCACCCGATAATCATCCCGTATTATTAATATTAGTTTTATCATCCCGTGTTTTAGTAGTGCGCATGCTGGCGCGACAAAACGAGGCTTGGGTTTTTCCAAAACTTCCAACGTTTCGGGCAAAACCGAAAATGAGTGAAAATCCAATCACCAACAGGGAACTACTCGAATTAAGTAGAGAAATAGGTAAAACGCGTCAGTAAAAAAAAAAGTACATCATTCTGGATAGAGAGATATCCCGAAACATTAAGCTCGGGTTGATCGCAAGTTCGCCAGAATCCATCATGAGCATCCATGTGAGATAGTCCAAATTTGTAGACGTCATTCAGCAGTTTTTTTCACGTTTAATCATTGTGATATTTATTTTTTCTTATTTATCAAAAAAAAAGACAAGAAACGTGAAATATACAAATGCGAAGTCTTTTTATGAAGGACTATCATGTGAGATAGGGAAATCTCAACCGAGGGTCTGAATTGTAACCAGGGACAAGGCTGTGCCGAGTTCCTGGTTGCAGTTCTGATCCCGAGGGTGAGATTTACCTATCTCACATGGATAAACTCATGATGGATTGTTTTTCTCCCATTATGCTCTTAGTACAGACCTAATAACAAATAGATTGGACACTATGAAAATTGTGTAAATTTCAAGTGGCACAGTTCGAAAATTTCACAAAATATTTTCCAACTTTAAACACACATATCATGAAGAGTTTTATAGATACAAGTTTCATTCAAGCCAAATACCATCACAAATTTAATTTTCTTTCCAATGATAGTATTTTTTTATCTCTTACATTGAGAGCAAAAAAGGAGTTTGATGGAAACTTTGACTATGTCAAAACATAGAATTTTAAGAGAAAAGCGAAAAATTATGACATTTTAAACTTTAAACATTTTTTTTATACAATTTCTTATTTTGAAAATAAACATAAATTATTATAATCCCATTTTGCTATTCACTATGAATCTTTTGGATGTATTCTCATCAAAATCGGTGAATAATTGAACGAGAAAATAGAAGGAAAATTTAAGGTGCTACGTGATATTTTGGTTATTCATTGGTTAAGATTGGAAGTTTCCTATCTGTTTATTAATATGTCTGCAGGCGCGTAGCCAGGCATACGCCCGTACGCCCGGGCGTACAGTTCGCCAGAAAAATGAAAAATATTAATGGTCTAAAAATGCAATAAAATCCGAAGTGGGGGAAGAGACTAGGGGTAAAATATTTCCAGCACAGTCGTTGCACCCTTATTTTCCCGATCTTAATTTGTTATAAAATATATAAATACATGATTTTGTGTACTATTTGAAATGACTATACATGTGCGCTTTCTTTCGCTAGAATTATACATACATTTAATCTAAGCTAAAAGTCCTGAAATCTAACGTACAACCGTTAAGAGCTCCCCCACTCCCCCCACCACTCCCCATCCTCCCCTGACCAAGGGGTGGTTTCCCCCTTGGAACCCCATCGGGCGTACAGTTAAAATTCACCCAGCTACGCCCCTGGTCTGTGATTTTACCCTAGACCAACGTGACCTCATGACGTTTCATGTAAGAGTCACATGTCATGCGAGATAGAGTTATCTCATATGAGGAAAACACCTATCTCACATGACCAGAAATGGGAGAAAATATAGTCATCACTTGATCGTTGTCGTCATCGTCTGCGTCCCCTGGTTTGTATGTAAGAAAACATCCGGTATTTTGTGCGGCCCTTCCATGATCTGCGAATTTCCGTAATTGATGACGAATTTCTATGTCAATAGGGCATATAATAGTAAACCAATGCAGAAGCAAACAATGGCCATATACAATTTGACCAAATTTAGAATAAATTGGGATAACAAATAGTCAGATACCCAAGTTAGCGTCCGGACAACATTTTCGAAACGGACGCATGCACAGACGGTCAGTGGTAACCCTTTATACCCGTCATCAAATTAAAATGCCCTGCATTCGAATACGTTACTGTAATCATCATGTGGAATAACAGTAAAATACGTCACCTATACCTAGATATATACTATTTTCTAGTACTAGTAGGTCTGTGGAACAAACATAGTTCTATAACATAAAAACTTAATGAATGAGCCTGAAAATGACTCTTTATTTACCAAGAAATCCATTTTGCACAGTAGTATACTGAAACACAAAAGGAATGCAACACGGGAATTTCCACTATACATGTATATTGTATATACTGCACACTTAATTCCACATAATATTCCAAAGAAAGATGTTTTTTAAAAAAATAGTTGCAGTTAATTAGAGAAAGGACACAACTGTGATGTTGTAGACGTTTTAATCACACTACACCTTGTAACAAGAACTTCATAAATGTTGAAGTTGCTCTTTGAAAAACGTTCAGTACTGTATTTAACGTAAAGAGTTTGCAAAATTGTGCATCCTAAGTTTGCTCGCATGCTTGAGTCAAACGCGTACAGTCTGTCAATAATGAAACTTTGAAGGAATACTATTTGCTGTATTATGTGTTGTTTTAGTTTTTTTCCAAAAGGAAAGGTCTTAGGTAGCCATAACAGCAGCATATTGTACATACAATATATATATCGGAAATTCCCGTGTTGCGTTTCTTTTGCGTTTCAGTGCATGTGCTATCCTATATTATGCACCAGGGTCAATCAGTGACCATTTATTTACCAAGAAATCCATTTTGCACAGTAGTATGTTCTATCATATGGTATGCAATAGGGTCAATTTAAGCAGATTATGCCTGATTCTATTTACAACAGTCTATTAAAGGGGTTGATGCAAACCCATACATTTTCCTTTAGCCCGACAAGATAAATTAAAATTAGGCTTCGGGATTCTGGGTTAATTCGAAGACTGATTTTGGAACGATGGCGTCATCGCGCCTTTTTACCATATATCATATCGACAAAATGTCTTTTAAAGCAAAGAAAATCGTTGCAAATGAAAAATATGCATACAATTTTATACATTTTACATATGTATATTTATTTTTAATCGATTTGCAGTGATTTTCGTTAAAATGCATTTTGTCAATATGCTATACCGGTATATGGTATTCAGTGGTAAAAAGGCGCGATGTCGTCAACGTTCCAAGATGGCCGCTTCCATTTATGTTCTTTGCAAATTTTCAATAGATTTTTTCAAGTTCAGAGCCCTTTTAAATAAATCATGTTGGAAAATAGTGCAGCAACAACTTTAAATCATTTTACAATATTCTATATTAAGAATTTTATGATTTTTGGTTTCAAGAAAATCTGTTTCTGTGACACAGCGATTTAAATGCTCATTCAGTTCTCAGAACACACTGAGTTGCATCATAATGGCATGACGTGATGTCATAAGAACAGGATGTGATGTCATAATACCAGAAAGTGATGTCATGATAGAAAAAAACAAATGAAAATATGAATGAAGCATTCTGATTGGTTCAGTGATTAAAATTGGACCGATGAAACCAGTTATTTAAAACTCATTACATTCTCAGAACTCATTACATTCTCAGAACTCACTGAGGTTTTACTTGACATTGAGTAACGAGGTTCTTGAAAAATTCTAATAATAAAATAATCCTAAAATTATTTACTAGACTGTTTTATAATATTTGTTGAATTAAATGAATTTAAATTTTGGACCTGATACACATATAATCTGTGCCTTCTCTGACACTATAAGCCTTTTTTCTTTTTTTTTGTGTGTGGCTTTTTAGGAACACAGCCAGATGAAATATCAAAATCGTAAAAAGGGCTGGTAAGACCACATAAAAATATATGTGTGGTTCAGGTAACCCGACCGACCCTATTTTAAGGGGCCGTCCCTAAAACTTTTATGCAAAAATTAAAAAAAAAAAAGTGTTGATTATGCAAAACAATCAAACTCAAGGTATAGTAATTTAACATATTAAATTCATTATCAGAATTGAATTCATTATTGAGAAAAACAAACAAAAAAACAACCTACCTACCCTATTTTTTTTGCCAGTGTTACCTGAACCACACATATTATTTTGTTTGGCCTAAGGTCAGAAAAGGCTCAGATTAATAAACGCAGTGCAAACACCATTTTGGATTTATATGACATTTGTATGATGAACTGGAACATTAATATGTCTGTGATTTTAATGCTGTTTCTAGAAAAAGCCTGATATACAGATGTACCCTCTTTAAACTAACTTGTACGTATAATTACAGGTAGCGAATGGGAGCAAGTTGGCCTACTACTGGAGTATCAACAGCCTCAGATAGAACGCCTGAAGATGTTGTATCCACATAAGGTAACGGTTGGTTGTGTGAACTTACACATATATCCGCTCGCGTTTGTCACTGTGTTTGTTCGATATAGTATATTAAACTAGGGCTAACATTTAGCGACAATTTGGACTGGCAACATTTCGCTTGTAGCTTTTTTTGTAACTGGCAAAACGAAAAAGTTACTTGCAATTTCTGTGGTTGTGTGTGTAAGTACAAATATGTGTAACAAATAAGTGAAAAGCACAAGATGATTCATCATTAGCAAACACGCTAGATTTTATATGAGTCATACAAATACAGACATATCAGGAAATATTAAAACACAATTGATATGAAAGCATATGTTTCACACAGACATGATATTCTAAATTAAACACATACGTTATTTTGATACACTTGCAAATTTTTGCCAGTACTTGAAAAGTTTACTGGCAAAATGTCACTTGCAATTTGCCAGCTTAAATTTGAGCCCTCAGTAAACATATGGTACTTGAGAGTGACCTCTGTGTAGGTTAACGCAACCAAAAGAGTTATATATAATATTCGATAACATTTGAATATGTTGAATATGTTGAATCAAGATTTCACTTCCACTGATCTCTTACCTTGCTCTCTCTCTTTTTGCATGTCTCTGTGTCTTTGTCTCTCTCTTTTTCTGTCTCTAAAGGAGCTGGTCTAAAGTACCTTTTATGCTCAGCAATTAGGCCTAAATTAAAATATTGTTTCTTTTACCGACCCAGCATTTTAAACTTGGGTACATGTAGGTAGAAAGGTAAATTCATTTATTTAAAATTTAAATTGAAGGATGGGAAATGGGTTGATAAGAGGTTATAATTGATTTGAAATATTAGGTCGATGATCAGTTATATTGGTTAGCATTGTATGTATTTATGCAAACAATATCAAATAATTTAATATATAATAAGTTTATTTATCAGACACATACTTCCCTATAAATATATTGTTTTTGAATATACGATACAACATATACCTAGTTAGTCATATCAATCAGGATTTAGTTGCCGGGCAATAAAGCTTTATCACACATGTGAAATAAAAGGTAAAAAAATGTCATACCATGGAAATAACCAAATGTTCTTTATGACTCTTTCATAACTGAAATTACAGATTAGTTTCGCATGTATACGATTTCTCACGCTTATGGTTTGTCGTCTGCATTCCATCCTGTTTTTTCGCCAGATTATTGGCTATACATCTACATCTAGATGTGTGCGTTGAGCTGTCATCTTTGACTATATTATAACTCAACGAAAATGACTTGACTAGTAATGCTAAGAAGATGAAATAAAAGAGATGATAGATAGATAGAAGTAAAATAAAGAAATAAATATAATGCATAATACACGGACCATAGAAACAGTTTAACAAATTTATAATAAACTCCAAGATGTAGAACCATCCGTGGATGAAAAAACCATTTGTGACCATTCATTTTTTGAATTAGACAATTTCAAATTCAATGGCATTCATTTGAAATCAAATTTCGGAAAAAAAAGTCGTAGATCTACACTTACTGTTATACGACAAACGTGAACACGTCGGAATGGGATTACGTCTATTAATTAAAAAAAATTCTCCCTGGAAAACAGTAAAGTAAGTTAGCTGAAGTTGACAGTTCAACAGTCATTGCTGAAGTATATGATAAATAGAATAAAACATGTTTATTTTCATATCACATCCTATATGAGGCCCTCGACCCATACCAGTCCTCGAGCTAAATCTCTCGGGCTGATATGGTGTCTCAGGTTAGATATAAGGTGTGATATGAAAATACCCATTTATTATTCTCTATATATTAAAGTAAATAACAGTTACTAATGTAACATTTCGCTCCATTCTAGTCTCTCTTCAGATCAGATTTGATCTTGCACCATTTAAATAAGCATACAACATTGAAAGCTCATAATGCAACTAAGTTATATTTTGTATTTTTGTAACAGTCTATCAAATCATTTTGGAATTATTTTATTTTTTAGAATTTTGTGATTCTTGATTTCAAGAAACTCATTACTCAATGAGTGATACAAACAGTCTTAGTCTGTTTCTCACAGCAATTAAAAGGCTCATTCAGTTCTGAGAACACAATGAGTTGCATCATAATAGTATGTTGCGATGTCATTATAGCATGACGTGATGTCATAATACCACTACATTATGTGGTCCCGCCTTAATTCCATTAAGTGATGGGAAAGCCTATATAAGCAGGATTTTATAATGGATATTTTTACAATAAAACACGTTTAAAAATATTGTTTACTGAAAAAATGTGATAACCTGTTTAAGATTACCGGTACCTATTAAATGTTTTAATTTTACAATATTCTAACTATCTAATAAATTAAGGTTTTATTTCATACTCCAGCCAACCCGTTTTCGATTCTTGGAGAAGGGGTTGGATGGGGTATGAAATTTAATACTCGGACCACGTAATGAGAAAGTGATATGATAGAAACAACGAAATGAAAATAAGAATGAAGCATTTTAATTGGTTCAGTGATAAAAATTGGACCAATGAAACCAGTTAATTTAAAGCTCATAATGTACATTCTCTGAACACACTGAGGTTTTACTGGACATTGAGTAATGAGGTTCTTGAAACCCAGAAACACAAAATTCTAATAATAGAATTATTCTAAAATCATTTAATAGACTGATTTGTATGTTTCCAACCACAGGTGCAAGGAAGAATCAGCACCATGTTAACAAAGTGGCATGAGGTGGTCGTCAGTTGCAGTGAAAACCCCAGAATGTTGCTGGCTAGCATGTTTTTAGAACTAAAGAACAGACAACTGGCTTCGAAAGTAATTTTGAACAGAAATCTTCTGGATGGTATGTTTTTAAAGTAGCTATCCCACCAAAAACAGCCACATTTTACAACATATGTACACAGATTCTAGACCTACTGACGACAAAGTATATATAACTTACATATTTTGAGAATCCCAGCTTCATAGACAGGATATAAACGGTTTTAACCAGCGTTAGACCAAACCCCAAAACTGGAGCGTTGAGTTACCAACTCGCAATTCATTTTACGCATATTTAATCATGGGTATTTTAAGAATCCATGAATAAACCTATACTTTTAATCGGTACATATACATTATTAAATGACCTGAACACTTAGGTAGATTTTTTATAAGCAATTTTTTAGTGTAATTTTGATGTTATTTGGAGGGTTAGCTTCTTTAACTAGAAAGAAGACTGCAGACAATGATGCACCCTGAAAAATGTTAATGCCCCATCATGTGAACCCTCTTGCCCAATATCTTTTGATCCAATTATAGTTAGTAGCACGACAGATTTGTAACCGGAGGCCCCGGGTTCAATCCTCCGTGGTGCCACTGGGTTTCATCGGTGTGTTCTTGGGCAAGACACTTTCCCTTAGCCTCGTTCGTCGGATGGGGACGTAAACCGGGCGGTCGTGTGTATCGGTCTATCCTCCAAGCACGTTAAAGAATCATAGGAATCTACTCGATAATAAGAGTAGGGCAGGTTCCCGGTTTCCTATGTATCCTTCCCCTCTCTTTGGGGCGGCACTAAATAACCTATACTGTGTTGATAAACTGAATAAACAACATTCAGTTTAATTCAATTCCAATTATTCGTTGCTGAGCTGGGCCACCTAGACCCTAGGTGGGTGGGAGTTGTGTGCGACTTCATCTCCATCATGTTAACCTTACTACCTATTCGTGTTTTTGGTGCAATCATTCATTTCTGAGTAATGGCAGATAGCAGCTTGACCACTGACCTTTACCGCGACCTTGACCCTAGGTTGGTGGGAGTTGTACGCAACTTCATCTCCATCATGTTAACCTTACTGCTTGTGTTTTTAGTGCAATCATTCATTTCTGAGTAATGGCAGATAGGAGCTTGACCACTGACCTTTACCGCCACCTCGACCCTAGGTTGGTGGGAGTTGTGCGCGATTTCATCCCCATGATGTTAACCTTACTGCCTACTCGTGTTTTTGGTGCAATCATTCATTTCTGAGTAATGGCAGATAGGAGCTTGACCACTGACCTTTACCACAACCTTGGCCTTAGGTTGGTGGGATTAGTAATCGACACTCTGTTTCCATATGAAGAACCTTCTGCCAAATATCGTTTTGATCTAATCTTTCATAGCAATGTTAAGAGTAGGTGCATCATGGAAAGCCTATAATTATCAAGCCTATAATTATTAAGCCTATAATTATCATGCCTATAATTATCAAGCCTATAATTATTAAGCCTATAATTATCATGCCTATAATTATCATTTCCCTTTCTTTGGTAAAGTATTCAAATAGCCAAATAATGTGCTGATTGCTGTTGGATACCAAACGTCAGTTGAAAAGTATAATCTGTTTGAAAAGTAATTTAAAAGTTTAAATATATACAACTACTAAATTCCTTCACGGGTCTTCATTCACTCCTGAGCATACGTAATTCTAATCCATTGACTTCTAAGGAATCAAATGGTTCATTTATTATATATAAACAATATCTAATTGTTTTTGAAATGTTTATACTTATAAAACTGAATTAAAAATTTGAAAAAAAGAGGATGCGTTTAATATGTGGTCACAAGATCCTTTGCTACTTTAAAAGAAAAAGATCGACGGTGACAGAGATGAACAATTGCACGCTAAATGTACTATTGCACAGTTGTGGAATTAACTATTGCATGGTCACATGACGTTGATGTCACTTTTGTGACATCGTGACATCACTCTTTGCTGTCTTAACAAAAGCGTGTCAATGACACGTTGCACACTAAATGTACTATTTCCCATCAGAATGGTCAAAACTGCTTCTAGGCTAATGAAAAACGCTTATATTTTATGATATATAATATTTTCTATTAAACTGCTATTTCAATTAAAATCATTTATATAAATGCTTAAGTTAAAACAAGCTTATACTTATATTCTTATAATTACAGCTGCTGAAGATCATTCTGCGAAGTCTTCTACCATTAAACGCATACACAACATCAACTTTGATCCGCAAGCACAACAGCCAAACCTACACCCATCATACAGTGCAGGAGATGTTTACCGAGAGCCGGTCCACACCGGGGCCATCAACCATGGTGCTCCGGGTTCTATTAATATGTATGGTGGAGAGTTAAATATCAACGGGTCTATGTCTCTGGATGGCAGTGGGGTCACTGGCCCTCCACATCATTCCTTCAGTTCACCAGGTATTATTGTACACAGAAACAAACAAGTCACATGATTTTTATGCCCCGCCAACAAAGTGAAACGGGCATATAGTGTTACTTTTGTCCGTCAATCTGTCCATATATACGACGGTATGTACCAAATAAATCTTAAATGCAAGTTTTTCGTTACGTTCATTTTTAGCAAGTCTGTTGTCCGTCCGTCCGTTAACTTTTGTCTTGTTAAGACGACAGGGCCTTCTTTACTCTATCTCTATCAGAGATCAGCAGAGCTTATGCCGTGGTGCTGCGTCCGTCCCTCTGTCTGTCCGTAAACTTCTTTTTGTAGCGATTACTCCTCTGAAACTACTGAATGGATTTTCATGAAACTTTACAGAAATTTTGCCCATGAAGTCTAGTTGATCCTAGCAAAAATTCATGTTGATGTGAAATCCAAGATGGCCGCCAAATTTAAAAATAGATTTTTAAAAAACAAGTTTGTAGCGACTACTTCTTGAAAACTCTAAGTGATATTGGTATGGGACTTTTTCTAAAATGATCAGTATGACATGATGTTGGTCCTTGTCGAAAATCGTTTTGATTCAACATGGCTGCCAGCGGCCATCTTTGTTTTATACATTATTTTAGTAAAAACTTGTAGTGACTACTCCTCTGAAACTACTCGACGGATTTCCTTGAAACTTCACAGGAATGTTGCTCTTCATGTTGATGTGAAATCCAAGATGGCCACCAAATCTAAAAATAGATTAAAAAAAAACAAGTTTGTAGAGACTACTTTTTGAAAACTCTTAAGTGATATTGATATGGGCTTTTTCTAAAATGATTCCCATGAAACTACTTGACGGATTTCCATGAAACTTAACAGGAATGTTGCTCTTGATGTCTAAATGATCCTAGCAACATTTCAGGTTGGTCGGAAATTCAAGATTGCCACCACAGCTAAAAATAGTTTTTCAAAAAACAAGTTTGTAGCGAGTACTTCTTGAAAACTATAAGTGATATTGATATTGGACTTTTTCTAAAATGATCAGTATGGAATGATGTTGATCCATATCGAAAATTGTTTTGATGCGACGTTAAACATGGCAGCCAGCGGCCATCTTTGTTTCCATAGAGTTATATAATGAAAAATTGTAGCGACTACTCCTCTGAAACTACTTGATGGATTTTCATGAAACTTCACAGGAATGTTGCTCTTCATGTCTTATTGATCCTAGCAAAATTTCATGTCGGCCGGAAATTCAAGATGGCTAAAAATAATTTTTAAAAAAACAAGATTGTAGCGACTACTTCTTGAAATTGATATGCATTTTTCCCTAAAATGATCAGTATGACATGATGTTGGTCCTTGTCGAAAATTATTTTGATTCGACGTTAAACATGGCTGCCAGCGGCCATCTTTTTTTACATAGAGTTATATAATGAAAACTTGTAGCGACCACTCCTCTGAAACTACTTGACGGATTTTCATGAAACTTCACACGAATGTTGCTCTTGATGTCTAATTGATCCTAGCAAAACTTCAGGTCGGCCGGAAATTCAAAATGGTCGCCACGGCTAAAAATAGATTTTCAAAAAACTAGTTTGTAGCAACCACTTCTTGAAAACTGCAAGTGATATTGATATGGGACTTTTTCTAAAATGATCAGCATGACATGATGTCGAAAATCGTTTTGATTCGATGTAAACATGGCTGTCAGCGGCCATCTTTGTTTACATAGAGTTATCTAGTAAAAACTTGTAGCGACTACTACTCTGTAACTACTCGACGAATTTTCATGAAACTTCACAGGAATGTTGCTCTTGATTTCTTATTGATCCTAGCAAAATTTCAGGTCGACCAGAAATCAATATGACCGCCATGGCTAAAAATAGATTTTCAAAATAAAAGTTTGTAGTGACTACTTCTTGAAAACTATAAGTGATATTGATATGGGACTTTTTCTAAAATGATCAGTATGACATGATGTTGATCCTTGTCAAAAATTATTTTGATTTGACGTTAAACATGGCCGCCAGCGGCCATCTTTGTTTACATAGAGTTATATAATGAAAACTTGTAACGACTACTCCTTTGAAACTACCTGACGGATTTTCATGAAACTTCACAGGAATGCTGATCTAGCTATCAAAAACCAATCAGTAGAGCTTCAAGGTCATTGACCTCTTGTTTTAAGATATAGGGCATTTCCAAAATATAGATCATGTCCTTATTTCAGTACAACTATTTCATCTTTTTAATGCAAGCTACGGATCAAACTACCGTGTGTTCCTTTCAGTGACATGGTGTAATGTAACCAATTTTTGTCCCATCATATGTTCAACTTTATTGGGTTGACATGCTGGTTATATAATGTCATTGTAAAAGCTGTATTTTTGTATATAAACAGGCAAACTGTTAGCCAGTTTGAGTTTACAGTTATCCCAGGGCAGGAAAATATTTGTTTCTGAGTACCCCATCCTACATAATATTTGAATGGTCAGATTGATAAATTGTTAAAGAATTTATCTGAATTTCTGCTTTTCCTGCATCAGTGAGCACTCGTCAAGGCGAGTGGAATTTTCGTGTCGTGTATCCTACCTACCCACAAAAAGGGTAGTCCTGGGGCCATATTTAGTATTTATTTTTCAATTTCATGAGGTTTTTACTGTCTTTGACCACTTACCTACCTCGGTGACCCAATGATGAAATCCTGCATACATATTAATGACTAGCCTGAATATGATCTAAAACCAACATAACTGATGTTGAAGTTTCAGTTACTAAGACATTGTTTATCATCGGTCCGTTGGTGATTAGTTGGCAATAGTACATTTAGTGCGCAATAGTCATTTTAGATGACTGACTTGGTGCCATGGTCTCGTATTTATTTTGGATGACTGACTCAGGGTGCCATGGTGATAGTCTTCTTGCCTCGCAACTAAAATTTTGCAGGTTTGAGATGCCGCCAAGGAACATTGCGAGGTTAACCTTTAGCAAGTCATTTACTCCTACTCCTTGTCCAGTGGAAAGAGACGTCAATGGTGTGGTCTCTCTTACTGGAGTCTAACCTACAATTCAGCTGGTACACGATCTGAACAGCAATTTTTAATTCGGACCAACTCCATGGTAAACCTGTTGAAGTAGCTTTCCCGCCAATAACAGACAAATTTTATTTATCATGTCGATCTGTATTATTCTGCCGAGAAACAGAGTGCCCGAGATAAAATCTTATCTCGGCAGTTACTTTCCTATCCCATCAGGTGCATTTGATGACGTCATCATCTCTTTTGATGACGTCATGGTATATTTGATGACGTCTGGGTATTTTTGAATGGAAGAAAATGGGGGAAAAAAGGTAAATTAAGTGATTTTAAACGATCAACATGATAAATAGAATATCATGTTAGTGCCTGATATCATCCAGTTAATCAGGTTTTGCACAAAATAAATGAAACCCTCGGCACAGCCTCGGGCTTCATTTTTTTCTCAACCTCCCCTGGTAAACTGGATGAGATCAGGCACTAACATGATATTCTCTATACCATATGTACATGGTTTCTAAACCTACTGACTATGGGGTATGTATATAACTTACATATTTTGAGAATAAAAAACTCATTTGACACAACATAAATGGCTTTAAGCAGCCAGGCCAAATCCCAAAAATGGAGCATCGAATTAAGAGTTGAAAACTCATAATTCATTTTACACATATTCAATTGTGGGTTACCGGTATTTTAAAAACCCGTGAAAGAAATACTATTCTTTTAATCGGCACATATACACTATTATATGACCTTAACACCTGTATTGAGTTTTGACGAACGGTTAATTTTGCCGTTATTTGGGGGGGTTAGTTTCTTTAACAAGAAACGTAACAAACTGCAATAGAATCAAAATGGTCAATGCAGGTTATAATGATAGTTATGGTAATTTGTTATAAGCAAAGGTCAACTTGATTGGGAGAAAAAAAAGTTACAGCAGGGAAAAGGAATTCAGAAACATACAGATATATAGAGAATATTACAGTTATTAGTGGCTTTTACCATGTTGTTTCTCTTCACGATGTTTTATGACATCAGATAACGTTACATACAAAAATG
The DNA here is from genome assembly GCA_037043455.1 of Cyrtodaria siliqua. Taxonomy (NCBI): domain Eukaryota; kingdom Metazoa; phylum Mollusca; class Bivalvia; order Adapedonta; family Hiatellidae; genus Cyrtodaria; species Cyrtodaria siliqua. The sequence goes on along the minus strand of JAWPHD010017112.1, from coordinate 22,102 downwards.
TTGAGGTATTACACCTTGCGTTTGCTTTATCTGTCAATGCTAAATAAAACAAAATTTATTAGGTCACCCCTAAATGCATATCTACATGATGCTTACCAGGGTTCCGGAAATACTGTTGCCTGACGCCCCGGGCAAGTGGATTTTGGGTGCGGGCAAGTGACCTTCGCAAAGCTGGTTGCCCGCCACTTGCCCAACGTACATTTCCATTCCAGAACAAATCAAGTGGCAAACTAGCCATATCAGAATTTCATTTTGATAACTGAATAAAACTGGCCGCTGTTTTTCGCCGCTAGCGATTGTTAATAAGATCAAACAACTTTCGGTACAATCAACAATCTCGCCCCAGGCAGCTTAATTTGTGGCATTATTTCAATAAACAACTAATTAACCCACACGCGCATTTTACACAGTTTGAAAACAACACCGTATCACAATTTATCCTGACACGACCGTCAGACGTGTGTCCATCGGCCAATGAAATCGCGGCATTTATGTCCGTGACCTTCCAACCATAAACATAGCTACTTCCAGAAATCGTTTCCAAATAATCTCTGATTGTCATCCACCAGTCAAATCAGAAAACTCTTTCTTAATTCTGTCAAAATAGTGATTGACAGACCCACGTGACATTATGTTTTTGTTTAGATAATTTTGCCGAACATTTTTTCGTAACGAAAATACATTTCTTTTACTCGAAGCACTCGTTTATCAATGCACTTTTATGAGGTATTTGGTGTATTTCATTGATATAGTCTGTAATTAAACGTATATGGAAGTGCATACCACACAAATAAGTTGCATAACTTAGTGATATGCGCATGTCATGGGTTCTCGCGATATCCGAACAATCACGGAACCTTTTTCGCAAGTTCTGAACTTTCGCTTTTGATAAATAAGGTTACAATATTTCCAGAACCCTGCTTACTGTAAATTCAATGTATTAGGACACGTGGCCGTTCTCCAGCAAGCGTACCCAGCCTATTTGGCTTCTCCTTTTAATAGCGCGTCCGTGTCCCGGATGGTCAACACGTTGTATTCGAAATCTTCTCGCCTGTCAAGGTTATGGGTTCAAATCCAAAAGGGAGCTTGGCTTGTAAGTGAGAAAGTATCGATTATAACGGACGGTGGGAGGTATACCATACTGGTTCTACTCAAGAAAAAGTGAGAGGTCTGCCTTCCCCACGAAAAAAATCAACCATCATATATATCCTAAAATGTGCTGAAAATGGCGTAAAATCACATTCAACCAAGCAACTGTTTTTCCCCTGCTACATTGTAGGTGGCTTTATTTTTAGAGCTGCAGTTCTATGCCCCACATGGGTTCGCTCCCTGGCAAATTCACGTCTGATGGGGAACTGCATAATTCACCATATCTCCCTCTGAGGTTGCTGTCCCAATATAACCTAATATGATGTGTTAATGGGACGTAAAACCCCATTTTATGTAATTTCCCGATACATTTCAGAAATGAGTTCCATGTCTGCGGAAGGTAGTGTACGGACAAACGTTGGCGCTCCGGCATCGCTCAATATTTATGCAGGGAGGGTAAACACAGCCCCTAATTCCCATATAGGAGTGGGTCCTGGAGGAGTTCATTTGAATCAACTTCCAGTTTATGATCAATGTAGAGGTATAACTGTTCTCTTTTAAAATGCGTTTGTAAAAAATGAGTTACTTTTCCCAGCAAACGCTTGCCAATTACATGTTTAAAATTAATATTGAAGATGAAATGACAGAAATACAAACATTTTGGAGAATACTAGGAATTTCTACACTAATTTAGGTCACTTTTGTGTGTTTTCTAATTTGTTTTTAGCGGGATTAAAATAATTTTACTGAATCAAAATCAATGGAAGCACAATACATACTGTGAACCATGAGATTACAATGTGGTTACCATGAACCAATGAACCAACCATGAGATTACAATGTGGTAACCATGAACCAATGAACCAACCATGAGTTTACACTGTGGTTACCATGAACCAACCATAAGACTACATTGGTTACCATGAACCAACTGTAAGATTACACTGTGGTTACCATGAACCAATGAACCAACCATGAGATTACAATGTGGTAACCATGAACCAATGAACCAACCATGAGTTTACACTGTGGTTACCATGAATCAACCATAAGACTACATTGGTTACCATGAACCATCTGTAAGACTACACTGTGGTTACCATAAGATTACATTGGTTACCATGAACCAACTGTGAGATTACACAGGTTACCATGAACCAACCATGAGATTACATTGTGGTTAGTGTGAACCAACCGTGAGATTAGACTGGTTACCATGAACCAACCGTGAGAATATACTGTGGTTACCATGAACCAACCGTAAGATTACACTATGGTTAGGCAAAAAAAAGAGAGGTCTTTGTCTGTTATTTTTCCCAGAATAATTAGGGTAGGTAGGTAGGAAAATCTTTTCTTTTTTTTTTTTGTTCTAGAATTAATCCTTACTATATTAAATCCAAATCAGGAATATTAACAGCATGTTTTCTTGAACATATTACATAACATGAGTGTTCCGCAAAACTTGCATGCATTTTTTTTTTTGTGCTCTAAAAAGCCTTAAAAATGGGGTCGGTCGGAAGACCAGAAACAAACTTTTTTTTTTTTGGCCTTACCATGAACAAATCATAAGATTACACTGTGGTTACCATGAACCAACAATAAGATTACACTGTGGTTACTATGAACCAACAATAAGATTTCACTGTGATAACCATGAGCCAACAGTAAGATTACACTGTGGTTACCATGAACCAACCGTAAGATTACACTGGATACCATGAACCAACAGTAAGATTACACTGTGGTTACCATGAACCAACCGTAAGATTACACTGTGGTTACCATGAACCAACCGTAAGATTACACTGGATACCATGAACCAACAGTAAGATTACACTGTGGTTACCATGAACCAACAGTAAGATTACACTGGTTACCATGAACCAACCGTAAGATTACACTTAGGTGACAATGAACCAACAGTAAGATTACACTGTGGTTACCATGAACCAACAGTAAGATTACACTGTGGTTACCATGAACCAACACTAAGATTACACTAGTTACCATGTACCAACCGTAAGATTACACTGTGGTTACCATGAACCAACCATAGATTACACTGTGGTTACCTTGAACTAACTGTAAGATTACACTCTGGTTACCATGAACCAACCATAAGATTACATTGTGGTTACCATGAACCAACCGTAAAATTACACTGTGGTTACCATGAACCAACCGTAAGATTACACTGTGGTTACCATGAACCAACCGTAAGATTACACTGTGGTTACCATGAACCAACCGTAAGATTACACTGTGGTGACAATGAACCAACCGTAAGATTACACTGTGGTTACCATGAACCAATAATAAGATTACACTGTGGTTACCATGAACCAACCATAAGATTACACTGGTTACCATGAATCAACCGTGAGACTACACTGTGAACAGATTACACTGACTTCATCTATTCACTCAAGGGTACCTAAAATATTCAAACAGAGATATGGTTAAACAGTCCGTAAATTTACGTTTTGAGACAGTACAGTGTATCAACCGTCTAATGGGCACACATGTTGTTAATGGTGGGGCTATCTTCTTATATTCCCCAATTCAAAATTGAAATTAATTTGATGTTTTTTCAGGTGAAGGAGCTGACTGTTTAGATGGACGGTCATGTAATAAAAACGAATACAAAAAGGCTGCAGACGACACATTGAACCAGACTTTAACAGATAGTTTTGGAGTACACATGAAGTTAGTTGGAGCGTTGATAGCCAGTAATAGTATAGGGACAGTGTTCCGAGTCGGAACGAAATATGTCATGACGGCATGGCATGTTGTGAGAGATATCATAGGTATGCTATTTATGTCTTCAATACATTTTCTGCTCAATAACTTACGAAGAATTGCATCCACCGTCTTCAGAATTGATTCTGGCATAATTAGGTCAAAGGTCAAGGTCACTGTGACCCAATAATGAAACATTGTTTCACCTCAATAACTAGGATTGTACTGTCTTCAAACTTTGTAGTTTGATTGTCCCTAGTAAGGCAATGACTCCAATTGATTTTGAGACCAGTAGGTCACAGGTCAAGGTCCCTCTGTGTTCCTTGTTTCTGCTCCTTAACTCATAAAAGATTGCATTCACCCACTGTCTTCAAAATCTTGCAAAATTATCCTTGGTGAAAATAATAAGCATGTGGCAGACGATACAAATACAAATGTTCCGAGGAACCCCCTTCGAGTTTATTTGTTTTCATCATGTTCATGTTTGAAAATGTGTACAACAGCCATCAAGATTGCCAGGTGTTCCTTTAAAATCCAGAAATTTGTATAAAGAAAGCATTCTGTTACCTTCAAAAGGGGTCTAAAATGTATCTATTCAACTGATTCCGTTTAAAAATTGTACTATCACAACTTGCAGGCCAGCATCTGAGTATGCAGATAATGTGATATACTGTTGGAGTGACATCCCTTGATGTTGTGGGTAAAACCAAAAATAAATATGGCATCTCTTTACAATTCAAAATCAAAATAAATATGGCAGAAAGAGTTTGCTCTTTACATTTCAAAATTTTATATTTTTTAATAAAGTAAAATCACACTCTCTTAAATAATCAGAAGTTTTTACAAGAATGAAAACATTTTGTGGATACTTTTGTTTTCATTTTCAGATCCATTAAGAACTGGATCACTGGACTTCGACAGGCTAGAAAGTAATGACGTTTTTATAAATTTCAATGAAGATCCCATCCAGCCACCATCGATAGTGTATAGAGTAGAGAAAGATCCACCTTTCTATGATGAGGACTTAGATGTTGCTGTTCTTGAAATTAAGAATCCAACTGGTCTTCCATTGCCGTTTTTCTTATGTAATGACAGTACCATAGAAATGATGGGAATTTCAGACGTATCCTTTATTGGATATGGACACCCCAATTCAAATAAAAAGAATCTAGATCCACGGTGCCAGATAATTTCCCAGTTCTCACATGATGCCATTCCAGCAGCATGCGCATATCTCCAACGCAAACGAGGTTACTATAGATCAGCAGTACAGTCTAATGGTAAAAACCCATCTGTCGTAGACTTGGGCTACCAGGGCTATGACCACGAGTCGAAACTGCTATTTAATTGTTTTATGGAGCATGGCGCCTCTGGGTCGCCCGCAATCACTACCAAAGACCCTAAGACGTTAAAAGTTGTAGGTGTCTTAACTCATGGGATACCAGAGTTTTTCTTCGACTTGCCAAAAATAGTTAAATCGCAGTTTCCAAACGAGTATAGGTTTGAAATGGGCTCCAGAATGAAACACATCTATGAGGCTATGCATACTAAAAATATAATCTTAGCACAAGACCTGTTTGGTTCTAACTCATGATGTTTTATTGTTTCTCCAAATGCCCAATAATAGGATTATTTAGATAAAATTTAAGAAATGAAATATTTCAGGCGGGTTTTATGTTGTTCCTGATCAATACCTGGTGGGCGTGACTTGAAGATCATTGACACCAAAGGCCATAGACCTGCTGTTGTGATGTTTTTCAAGTTCAGAACACCAGGTTTTGAACTTGCACAATGGAAACTCACTGGAAATATTTTATTTCTTACCTGAGATGGAGTTTTATGTATTTAATAAACTCATTTTCGAGAGATTCGAGAGATTGAACGTAATACAAACAAATTCTCATGACATATATTGTATGCCCATCTCTCAACACCAACCGAAGAAAATATGCAGCGTTATCCTGTGTTTAACAATTTAACTTTGGACATACATGACATTCGAGGTCTTGATAGGAAATGTAATACCTCCTCAATGACAAATCGGCATTGAGTATTGTAATAAACTGTGATCGACTGACACTTAAAGCACACAGTCACCTACCAAAGAATCTTTATATGGTACATATATATTTCAAACATGAAGACGGAGTTCCCGCGGTTGACAGCTTTACGTACAAATAATATGTTTACATTGTGAATCAATTGTGATATAGGATAATCAACTAACGGAAAAAGAAACGCAACTTGGGAATGTTCACTATATATTCTATGAAGAATATGCTTTGGTTAATCTGTTAACATTGTGAACCAATTGTGATATAGGATAATCAACTAACGGAAAAAGATACACAACTTGGGAATGTTCACTATATATTCCATGAATAATATGTTTCGGTTAATCTGTTTACATTGTGAACCAATTGTGATATAGGATAATCAACTAACGGAAAAAGAAACGCAACTTGGGAATGTTCACTATGTATTCTATGAAGAATATGCTTCGGTTAATCTGTTTACATTGTGAACCCATTGTGATATAGGATAATCAACTAAAGGAAAAAGAAACGCAACTTGGGAATGTTCAGTTCACTATATATTCTATGAAGAATATGTTTCGGTTAATCTGTTTACATTGTGAACCAATTGTGATATAGGATAATCAACTAACGACTTGGGAATGTTCACTATATATTCTATGAATAATATGCTTCGGTTAATCGAATGGTACATGGCTCCAATAAATCTTTCCTTTAAACATTAAAACAACATGTAACACACCAAATGTTATCTCTTTCAAGTTTTATTATTGACAGAATACGTGTTTGGCTCAAAAAGGTGAGCAAACTAAGGATGTAAAATTTCACAATCTCTTTACATTAATAATGTTAAATGTAGTACTGAAATGGCTTCAATTTTCAAAGCTGGACTTTAGCATTTATGATTGTCATGTTACAAAGTGTACTGCGATTAAGGAATCTACAACAAGAAAGCTTTGTCCTTTGTCTAACTAGCTGCAACCTTTTTTTTTACAAAACTTCTTGGGAATTGTCTGCAATGTTATTTGGAATTAAGTGTGCAGTATAAATTATGTAGCTGAAGTTGCCGAGTTGCATTATTTTTTCCAAAAATGATGATATTTTTAACTTTAAACAGCTTTTTATACTATTTCTTATTTTGAAAAAAAAAAGAGTATAATTCCATTTTGCTATTCAATATGAATCTTTTGAATGTATTCTCATCAAAATCAATGAAATTTTAAGAGAGGATTTCGAAGGCAAAGTTAAGGTGCAACATGATATATTGACTTCTTCATTGATTCAGATAGGAAGTTTCCAATCTGTTATTAGGTCTGTGGTTTTATACAAATTTTAAATAAATGCTATTTAATTAAATGCTGATTTAATCAGTAATTGTTGAACGCCATATTAATGGTTTGATTAATATCAAATAAATGTTAAGATTAAATTTGATCGACATTTGTTTTGTTTTTATCAATACTGGCTGAAGGCCAGATAAGCTGATACGATGGCCTGTTGTTCGTTGTCTGCATGGTCCCAGTTAACTGTTTGTTGTTAACACTCTTGCACCTTCAGTTGGCATTTTATCTCAACCAAATTTTGCCAGAAACTTTATATTAATAAAAGCTCAGACAAATTCAAAAGCCATAAATATTGTATATTAAACAGCGGAGTTATGGTTCTTGTTTTAATGTAAAATGCTATATTCTGAATGTTCGCAATCTAGCAACTTCATTTTGCAATTGGACATTGCCAGTCCTTGCCAGGGTCTTGATGTCACATAAAGATTGGAAAAGCTCGGAAAAACATTAATATCATTACGAACCAGCATATGTGGTTTCAATTTTCATCCCAGGTATCATATATTCAATAACTGAGTTAAAACCCTTGTTTTAATGAAACATGCTATATTCCGCCATGTTTAAAAGCCACTGCTATGTTAAACAACATAGTTATGGTTCTTGTTTTAATGAAAAATGCTCTATTCTGAATGTTAACAATCTAACAACTTCATTTTGCAATGGACATTGCCAGTCTTCGCCAGGGTCTTGATATCAATTTAAGCTTTGAAAAGTTTTAAAAAACATCAGTATCCTTTCAATTTTCATCCCAGCTATCATATATTCAATAACTGAGTTAAAACCTTGTTTTAGTGAAAAATGCTATATTCTGAATGTTAACAATCTAGCAACTTCATTTTGCAATTGAACATTGCCACTCTTCGCCAGGGTCTTGATATCAATTTAAGCTCGGAAAAGTTAAAAAATTAATATCAGGGCCCTATATTTCAGAAATCATATATTAGATATTTTCAATAACTGAGTTAAGACCCTTGTAATGGAAAATGCTATATTCCGCATTGTTTACACTGTAGCTCCTTTGTCTTTCATCAAATCTTCCTTGGTGAACATACTTATTTATACTAACACAAATTTGAACAGCTTTAAAAATGCTTTATTCGATGAAAAACAATGTACTGTAGTTATGGCCCTTGTTTTAATAAAAAGCGCTTTATTCTGAACTATTTACACATTGGAACGGTCATATTGCAATTTATCTTGACCACATTCTGACCGGGTCTTTATTTGGATGAATGTGCGGAGAAGTTCAAAACCACTATTAGACAATATAATGCAACAGAGTTTATGGCTCTTGTTGTGTCACCTGCGTAGCATGGCAGACACTTAGGAATCACTTTGTTAGTCCGCCTGTATATCATGACAGACACTTAGGGATCACTTTCTCTGTCGTCCGTCTATCGTCGTCCGTCGTCCGTTACACTTTAACCTTCAACCTAACCTTGGCCATAACTTGAAATTGACCTATGTCCATGAAACTTCACGCACATCTTCATCTCAACCCAAGGAATGTTGTTACACATGTCCAATAACTCTGACTCATTTTGGCAAAGTTACGACTCTTTTCATAAAACTTTAACCTGCAACCTAACCAAGCTCATAACTGGCCATAACTTCAGAAATATTTGACCTATGTTCATGAAACTTCACACACCTATTCATCTTGACCAATGGAATGTTGTTAGACATGTCCAATAACTCTGACTTTCATTGTGGCAGAGTTATGCCCCTTTTCATGAAACTTTAACCTGCAACAAAACCAAGCTCATAACTGGCCATAACTTGAAAAGTATGTAACCTATCACACACATGTTCATCTTAACCAAAGGAATGTTGTTACACTGTCCAATAACTGGTCAATATTGACATATGGTCATGAAACATGATACAGTTCTTCTTTATCAATTATCCAGTGCAGATATAGGCCCCTTTTCATAAACTTTTAACGGCCCCTTTTCATAAACTTTTAACACTTAAAGAAACAAACTCCTCCATTATTCATGAAGGATTGCACTCCCTGTCTTCAAACATTATAGATTGTACTTGCTGAAATAAGCACACGGCAGGAAACACACGTGTCCTGTGGAACACATTTCTAGTTTTACTGAAAAATTGCTATATTTAAGGGAATTGACAACAATACGGAGTTATTGCCCTTGATTATGTCGTAATAAGGGTAGTGTTGGGAATCGACTGAAAGTTCATGATCGATCATCAGAATATTTAACCGACCGATGATCGATCATTAATCAATTAAACATGGCTGCTATAAAAGACAAGTGTAAGCCTTTTTTCAGACTATAATGAAGAAAAGTATCACATTTCAAGTATTTTCTGGTAATAAAGGAACTGAATGAAACTGACAAACATACATTTTAAAAAATATTCTATAAATATGTGATACTTGTGGCAAAAATTATAACTCATTTGATTTCTTGTATATTTTAGTACAAGAGAATGAAATAAGCCATAACTTTCAACAACCGAGTAAAGTCGATCATGAAAACGTGTAATCGATTAATCAGATCAAAGGCATAACTAGTTTAAATATTTTATCGCAGATATGTTACAATACATCAATTCAACATCACAATATTCACAGAAACATATGCAAATGGATTGAACTACAAGTTATTACAACATTAGTTACAGTTCTCTCCATGGCATAACTGATTGATGATCGATCAAATCGGTTAATCGGAACAACACTACATAAGGGTATTTCATTTTTTTACACAATAACGTTAGTTTTCAGTTTTCCATATTTAAACTGAAGTAAATGGCTTCTGATGTTGACCTAATTGCATTTGTTGGTTTGTTTTAAAACATATCTGAGCGAGTGAGACAATGAGCGAAATGGACATGCATTTCAGAGTAATTGGCCTTGATTTTGTCAAAATAAGGGAAGAGAACTTCAGTAAAATGGCTTTTATAAGTTCACCCAAAATGCTTTGAATGTTGATTTTAAAAAGATCTTGGGTGAGTTTGACCATGTACATATATACATCATGTATATATGTCCATGGTTTGACAATGAACACAATACATGGTTCATTTATGAGTTATTGCTCTTGATTAATTATGTTGAAAATTTCAGTCTGTTTACACACTAACGTTAGTAAACGGCTTTCCATATTTGAACTGAAGCGTTTTTCCCAAGATAAGATCCTGGGTGATATAAAAAAATGATCAAAATCAAAGCATGTGTTACCTTTATTAAGTAAAAGGTTTGTGTCCTGTCCATACTTTCTAATTGCAGATCCCTTTGGATGGGTAGGCAGAGGGGTAGAATCCCCCCAAATTCATGTTCATTTTATCATTTTTTGTTCATGTTCATTAAAGGTCTTCATCATGATCCCTGCATTGTTTCAGGTGCTATCGCATCAAAAGAGCAGTGGCAGAAAAACAACGTGGCTCCTGCGTAAATGAAGTTTCTACGATAGAATTTGCAGCAACTCTGCAGTTCAGGGTGAGAAGGTTCTAGGCCCATTTTCCATATTTTATCTCGATGTACATGGAAGATGAGCCTGGCATGTTCATGCCTTTTAGGCGCCATATAACCTTTTCATGTGTTGGTGCGCCTTAAAACCCCAATTCAATACTTTCTAATTAAACTGCTTTATATAATGAGGTGAAACTTTAGTATGTATGTATATATGTAGTATCAATAGAATCAATAGACAGTAAAATAACACCCATAACATGTAGGGTTGAAGGTCATGCAATGTTCTTGTCCATATTATGCCCATAACTCCTCAATATTATAGATGAAACTTAATGTGTATTTGTAAAAGGAATAAAGGATGTCTATCAAACTAAATTCACGGTCGCATGTTGCATCGCATGTTCACATCTCATGTAATGCGATGGCACTTTATTTGAAGTTAAGGGACAATTTCAAGCTTTTAAGCTCACGATTTTACATACAGTTATAAAGAAAATCTTGCAAACATCTTCTCTGAAACCACAATAGCTAGAGGTCTAATGTTTTGCATTTAACATGAGCTTATTTTCCTCAATCACTTGTGTATAAATGATAACCCTAGGATTAAGGCTGTCCCTGTCCGTTGGCAGAGATCTTATTACGTCTTTGGCCCGGGTGACATGTTTTACATAGACTTATATAGTGGCAAATATCTTTTCTAAAACCACAAGATATTGATCTCTCATTTTTTGCATGTAGGTTATCTTACGGACCTCTATCAGACGTGTTCAAGTGGTGATCGTGGTGTCGAATTTGAACCCATGGTGATCGTGGGGTCAAATTTGACACAATGGTAATCGTGGGGTCGAGTTTGACCCCATGGTGATCGTGGGGTCGAGTTGACCCCGCCCCAAGGGTCATAGTCCACATAGAGTTGTATAAGAACATCGTTGTTGCTGTTCTGTCCAGGCAATTATGAGGGTAGCTTCGTTTTGTAGACAAACACCATGTATTCCTAGCTGATGATGCTTCACACATGATACGTGGTTATTTCACATCATATCGACAGAATACATATTTTATAAACGGCATGTTAGCACGAAGAGCGTCCATAAACCCTGAGCGTGTGCCTTTGGTTTATTGTAGTTTTATTTAAGTCTGCATAGAATAACACAATTTCACTTGAATATGTCCTGCCAAGATAAACTCGGGCATCAAGCTCAGACCTCCAAATGACCAAGGTTACGGAAACGCTCACGTCAAATACAATTTAGTACCACTGTTATCTGAGCAAAGGCCCTGCCGTAGTTGCGACAAAAGGAGTAACACCGAGCATTAGAATTTCCGTACTTTGAAATCTGAACCCGGACGACGTAAATTGGTTATTTTCGTGAATTTGCGTTGACGTCGCTTACAATCGTTTTATTAGTGTTATTTCTGAATTATTTCAAATAACTTCCTTGCTAATGATGTTATACTTTTCTGTTGATCCTTGAATTTTGTTGAATGATGAAAGTATTTCAGTTAAAAAAAAAATTGCTACATATTCTACTTACATCGTGTTCTCTCGTATTACTTTCAAAAATAAGTTTCCCTCCAACTTTCTTCAGCTTGCTGAAGTCAGATTGTTGAAGTGGTCCTATGTTTTCTGTATAAAAAAACCTTTTTATTCAGTTTGCCTCGAATGAGGTTACACATGTTTTAAGGTCTATCATCTTTAGTCCGCCTTCCGCATATTCTTTCAATAATCCCTCTCTTTTTATTTTGTCAGGTTGAACATACATTTGGAATTGGCAGAATAGTTAATGGATATGTAAGTTTTGGTATGGCAAATGATTTTATTACTGTCACTTTCCAAACAGGGTTTTTGCCAGTACACGCTATACTGTAAAAGTTGATATACAAGTTGAACAGGAAAGGTAGCATTTAAGGATCACGGTCAACCAAAACCACGCATAGAAACAAACAACAATGACAGTGTGCACAACCCACGTGACCAAATGATAGGGTTGAACACGAAATAGCCAAGAAATCCGGCCTCGATTCAGGTAACATTTTGTCTGATCTTGTCGCCAATAGTTAACCGATCTTTATGATTTAGTTCATCTAATGCAGAAAACAAAATGCTATTCTCGGTTGAAACTCGTTTTGAAAAACTTGAAACAAAAAAGTCAATTAGAGCGGTTTGCATGGCAAAAATAAAAAAATGATTCAGAACACACCATTTCAGTTAAATGATGGGGTACACATAAAAAAATGTACACTTTGTAGTTAAATCGTGAATACACACGGTTTTAATAGCATTCCGTTTGCCATTGATACACATTCTGAAACGGGCATTGATAGCATGTTTCTACACTGCAAATAGGTCTGTATTGTGTCAAAGGACTGACATATTTAGTTCAAATGTGGCATCTTCAGTAAGCTTTGCATAGAATAGAATATAATTTGTTTTATTATCCTCGTCAATAGGTCTAGGACGGGTCGAGGGCATCCCGCCGTAGACTTTACAATTTTCATGATAGTTCATGCATTAAGTCTGATAAGACTCATGAGCATATGATAGATACTTCAACAAATACTCAAAATAGATACAATGACGTGACAGTGTCATAAAGTAATTCATGTAATACATATAACAACACACAATAGCATGACAAGCAATATAAACTAAATGTAATTTTCGTTCATGCATTATGAGAATTCATGTTTTACGACAATGGTGCCCAGAACCTAACTTCAAAGAATGCATTTATTGTAATAATGAAATACTATTTGAATTAATAGAATTTTCAGTTGTCACAAAAGGTGTACCTAAAAGAAACAGTATTAACAAAAACAATAAAACAAACAAACAAACAAAAACAAAATTAACACAAATTTCACACAGGACAACTGCAGGAGGGTAATAGTATTGTTTACCATTTGTGATTGGTACCAATACCCGTCTCACTATCACGATTGTGCCTTCCAACACAACTCCTGCAGTATATTGTATCATATCAGCATTGTTTGTATGGTTTTCAAGTGCTTATACTGTCTGTAACAAGTACATGTATGTTTTGTATTAGAATTTGATCCAAAAAGTTGCAGGAATCTACAAATTTACATACTTCTACTGTTTTCTTTTTTTTTTCAGTCCGGCGCTTTTGTAACCAGACATTAAACGAATGAATCTCCCACCGAACAATCCGTAACCCAGTTTCCAGAACTTCTTAGTATCCTGAGAATAACGCATATCAGATGCATTTTTATTATTGAACCATTTCACAACTTCTACACAAATCAGAAAATCTATATTTGGCAATGGAAATGTGTTTTGCTGAATTTTCCTGAAGAAATCTAATATAGTTATATTAAAGAAATATAAAAAGATCGGACAGGGAAAGTAGCATTCAAGGAGGTCAGTCAACCACAAAACATAGAAACAAACACGTAAACAGACAAACAAGAAGGCAAAAGTAATAACAAATACAAACGACATCACAAACGCAAAAGGGTTGACAATAGGGCTACCGCCTTGGAACGGTCAGTGGCAAAGTAGGACACTGGGGGTTTAAACCGGTTCTAGGTGCACCAAACCTCACACTTACCCTACTGTCATCCCATTAAAACAGGACAGTGTAAATAAAGATATCCCCGCCATGATCTAATCTCTAACCAACAAGGCAGCATCAATAGGCAATATAAGTAAAACACAAATATGCTCGTGTAAATATAATATAAAAAACAATAGCCTAGAAAGCCACAATGAAGGTACTCAATGACTTGGCAGAAGCCAGAGCAACAAGAGAATAAACCATTAAGGGCACGACAAGAAAGATCATAGACAAACATCAAACGCCACCGTCCCAATGGGCTTAAGGTAGGCGTCATCATAGGGTCCACAGCCAGCCTTCGTCCGATAATGCTTTCAAAACTGCTGGTAGTAATCTAATGATTTCTTGAAGTTGAGTGTCTTTATCATTGTCACCTTGAGTGTGTAAATCATATCTATGTTGGGTGTATTTATCATTGTGACCGTGCATCTTATAAATACCTCGCGTGAACAGACTCAATAAAACCGAGTCTGCTACTTTTCTCTCTTGTTTGTTTTTGTTGCTTCCAATGGATTACATTTTCAGTATTTATTGAGTGTGTACATCATTGCTATGTTGAGTGTATTTATCATTGCCACCTTGAGTATGTACATCCTTTCTATGTTGAGTGTCTTCATCATTGTCACACTGAGTGTGTATATCATTTCTATGTTTGATGCCTTTATCATTGTCATCTTGAGTGTGTATATCATTTTTATGTTCAGTGTCTTTATCATTGTCACCTTGAGTGTGTATATCGTTTTTATGTTCAGTGTCTTTATCATTGTCACATAGAGTGTGTATATAATCTTCATGTTAAGTGCCTTTATCATTGTCACCTAGAGTGTGTAAATCCTTTATATGTTGAGTGAATTCGTTTTACACCACGAGCCGACTTAAATGGCGAGTGCATTGATTTAGGAAAATGTTTTCACACGGGGGTTTGGTCCATGCATGCGGAATGGGGTTGAGTCGCCTATGACTTCACTAAAAGAATCGATCCATAGAAAGCCGGCTGCTGTTTTCTTGCGTTTATCTTCATTTCGATCGACATCTTACATCTGTTTTTACATAGGTTGGTCTTGGGTTTGTATCTCGGCATGTTTCTGTAACATACAATACTTGGTAGTGAGACATAATGGTACATTACATAATAGACTGGTCTAATTTTGTCAATGGCACTATTACTGCATAAATGGGCCGTGTAGAATATTTTGAATTTGAAACACGTACAGAGTATTCCAGATATATCTTGGCATGTAAATTACGTTTGGAAACAAATGATGGATACTAAAATGCACTCAATTATGTAATGGTTTCCGCATACTTATAAGCCCAGACATTTAAAAAATCCGTGGAAACAGAGGCATATCGTCAATATCAAGCTCATTAAAAACGCATTGGGTCTCAATCTAGGTAAATAGAAATATACTTAAAACATACTACATAATACTAGACCCGTTTCAGAATGTGTATCAATGGCAAACGGAATGCTAATAAAACCGTACACTTGTAGTTAAATCACAAGTTATATCACGATTTAACTACAAGTGTACGTTTTTTATGTGTACCCTATCATTTAATTGAAATGGTGTGTTCTGAATCATTTTTTATTTTTCCTTGCAAACCGTTGAAATTGACCTATGCCTAGTAAAATCATACGAAATACAAACCCTTGAATACAAACTATAGGAATGAGTGTAAAGACAAGAGCTAGATTGTGTAAATGGGTCAAAATTCACGAGTTAACTGAAATAATGTGTACCCTGTCACGGCTTTAAACCAAAAAATTATTCTTATTCCTTCAGTAACATTTTTGTTTCAACAGTTTTTCAAAAACAGGTTCAACCGGGACTATCATTTTGTGTTCTGCAAGAAAAGGAGTGTGGCATACCTATTTCTGCATTAGATGAACAAAGTTTCATAAAAATCGGTTAACTATTGGCGACAAAATCAGACAAAATATTACCTGAATCGAGACCGGATTTCTTGGCTATTTCGTGTTGAACCCTATCATTTGGTCACGTGCGTTACACTGAATTACAAGGATGAATAAAAGGCAAGGTATATGAACAAGCATAAGTTGTGTATGTTAAAATTGGGGGGTGGGATGCTATAAAACACTTTTTAAATGAGTCTGTATATTTATTTAGTAGTCTTTGTGTGTGTGTGTTTGTGTGAAAGAACTAGACTAATATTAGAACCTCAAGTTTGTACATTGAAGGTGATTTTGCTATTTTTTTCTGAAAATAAATACAACATGTAATAGAATTAAAGGATGGATTTGATTTGTTGGAATTGACCCATTTGATTCGTTGCGTGGTCAAGTGGTAGAGCATCCACCTCGAATGCGGGAAGTCTTGAGTTAAATTTCCGGCCTGTTCATACCAAATGCTTCATAAACACGGTGCTAGTAGCGCACTTGCTAGACGTTCAGCATATAAAGGGTAGTTCTAGGACTGATCGTTGCAGTATAATGTGATTGGGTAGGGTATCATGTCATGTGTTGCAGTATAATGATTGGGTAGGGTATCATGTCATGTGTTGCAGTATAATGTGATTGGGTAGGGTATCATGTCATGTGTTGCAGTATAATGATTGGGTAGGGTATCATGTCATGTGTTGCAGTATAATGTGATTGGGTAGGGTGTCATGCCATGTGTTTACGGCGTGGTAGCACTATACAGTTGATCAATCAGCTCACTGATACAAGTAGACACCGTCGTGATATGACTGAAATATTGTTAAAAGCGACGTTAAACCACATACATACACACATGCATACATGCATGCGTACATACATTAGCCATGTATACATGCCAGCATACACGTGTATATAGAATTTTGAAAGTTACTTAGCTGGATGGCCGATAATAGTTTAAGATGCTATCATATTGCCTTCAGTAATGTATTTGAAATATAACTCTGTTGAATATGAACACAGAACTACATGTTAGAGTTATAGAACTTCCTTGGTAAAACCCACGCGACCTTCACTATTATTTACACGCTCTACTTGCTTTTTTTACACTACTATACTGTTTCCATGTTCTCAAATTTCAATAATATTTACTTAAACTGTCAACTCTCACAGATTGTATGGCCTTTCGCCAGCTTGACAAAACATCGTCTAGTTTTTATTGCGCACACAAACTATCAATTCATTTTAAATTAGTCTATGACTCAATAATGTATAATTCGGTAAAATGCAGGCTTTATGCGCTTATGCTGATGAAAGGATATTTTGTATAAAGCATTATATTTTTTCCAGTTCACATATAATAGGCTATCTTAAGATTTAAAATGTAAAACGGGTTTGTTTATAACACTGCCATTACATTCTTCTAAAAGCTGAACTATATACTATATCATATAACGTAAACTTGTTAACATTGGTTTAGAGGTATTTCATGTGTTTTCTTATATAACCTTTCTCTAAGGGACCGACAATTTTGATTTCTATGGGGTGGGGTGGGGGGGGGGGGGGGCGGGGGTGGGGGGGAAGGGAGCCAACCAGATTCTTTTTTTCGTTTTACTATTGGTAGAATAAGAAGAGCTGTTGTAGTTCTACTCAACTTCTGTTTCGACGTTGGTGTTCAGTTGTATGTTGGTCAAGTCCAATTATTTCAGCAACCACTGGTCCGTGAAACTTGAAATATGTCACCAGTACCATCAAAGATACTGGTAGACACATGTTCCATAATTCTGTATTGCATTTAAGCAAACGCATGTCATTTTTTTACTTTGAATTTCTGGTTTAAGTTCTTTTTTGACAAGACCAAATATTTTAACAACTGAAACACAACTTAAGTAAAGTTAGGAATATCAAGGCAGGGTATTCCACAGGCCATTTAAGAACATATTCCCCCTATCCTTTAATTCAAAATATAATTTCCCCCTACACCTTAATTAACCCCTTCTACTTTTATCTCTCTGCCCTATCCTTTAAAAACACCAATACACCTGCAAAATGAATTATACCTGTCTATAAATAGCTCCGTGCAGGCTATACTTATTAAAAATCCTTTCATTTACAGTTGAAATATACTTCAAATTGCATCTAAATAAATCATGAAAATATTGTTCACCCAAAAGGTAACTCCCTCGCACACTCACCCCTTAACATTCGAATTTAATTTCCATTTTCCCTTCAATAATTTCTGTGGAAGACTCTGCAAGGGAACTAGTAGACACATGTTCCATATTAACTCTGTATTGCATTTAAACAAAGTTATGTTCCTTTTTCGACTTCAAAATGCTGGTTAAAGTTTTTAGGCAAGTGCTTGTATTTCAATGGGTGACAGTTAATTATTAATACAATTTCAGTAAAGTATGGATGCTAGTAGACACATGTACCATAACTCTGTATTGCATTTGAGCAAAACTATGGCCTTTTTCCTGGAAAAATATTTTCTGTATTGTATTTTAGAAAAGATGTAGCCACTTTTCGACTTAGAATTTCCTTTATTTTATTTGTTGGCAAGTCCATTTATTCCAATACCCACTAGACATATATCTCTGTCAAAGGAGCTTGAACAGTGTCATCAGAGTCACCAAGGACACTTACAGACGCATGTTTCATAAATGTTTATTTCATTTTAGCCAGATGATATGTTTCGTTCAACTTAGAGTTCCAGTTAAAACAATTTAAGCAGCTTTATATATTTCAATGAAACTAGCTGCATAAATCAAATAACAATGGCATGCCTGTAAATGTCATTAGCCCCATAAACCCCACACCTTAAGCAGCTTTATATATTTCAATGAAACTAGCTGCATAAATCAAATCAACAATGGCATGCCTGTAAATGTCATTAGCCCCATAAACCCCACACCTTCCCCACTCCTACACCACAACCCACCACCTACCACACCACCACCAACATCACCACAGATAAATAGACAAATAATTGTTCTATTTTTTTTGTGTTTCTCTTCATTCAGTTACCCATGTCTGCATCCTGTTTTTCTTCCAACCCCTCCCCCACCCACCTCCCACCCACCACCCATTCCCCACATACAAACACACATACTCTCTCACCTTAGACTCCCCAATGAAAAGATTGTATTGTATTCTGTTTCTTCTCCTATTCAGTTACACTTCCTCTTCCCCTTTCCCACTCTCTTCAAGTTCATTTTCTTTCTGGGGTATTGACGGTCTTGCTTTGATATTTGGTATATATGTTTACTGACCACCTCCCCTCCCTGTACCCCCCTAACACCCTCACCTGTTCACCACCTAAACCTCCATAATTAAGACTTGACCGTGTGAATGAACTGGCACCATGGTTGGGGAGACAGAAGTGTCAGTGCCCTTGTTTAAAACTGACTTTGAATAGTGGAGCATGCTGTCCTTTCTATAGCTCTTTGTTTAATATGGATTCGTTCCATATTTGGTGGATGGAACTCCATGTGCTGGGTTTTAATATTTAGTTATGCTTGTCCTTGTCTACTTTCTATGTGAGTCCCCTTTTGCTCTTCTAAAGTATGTAGTTGATTGGATGCTCTTTGTTTTGTGGTGTAGGGGATTGTCTTGTACCGGACAATGATCTACCATGTTCATTACCATTCTTATTAAACACTGTGGCGTATAGCGCATAGCTTTGGTCTGTAACCTGGCATTGCATGTGGCTGAAGCTGCTTCTTAAGTCCACTTACTTGTTTGTGATATCCACAAAGTCCAACACACAAGTACAAGGACCCTTGTATTGTAATACTACCCTATGACCACAGCATACCACATTGATATATACTATATACTCTACTAAACAATGTCCCAAAGTGCATCACATGTGTAACTATCATGGCTACTCTTTACCCACATTTTCTACTACCATGACCACTGTCTATCACAAGTATACCACATTTAATACTACCATGGCTACTAAGACTAAATACCCCCATTCATTTACTACCATGACCACTGAATACCCCGTGTATTACTTCCATGAGCTATGCATACTACATTTATTGCTACCTATGACCACTGAATACCCCATTCATTACTACCATGACCACTGAATACCCCGTGTATTACTTCCATGAGCTATGCCATACTACATTTATTGCTACCATGACCACTGATATCATATTTATTAATAATGAATGCCAAACACTCGTGTTAAATTTCCATTAGACAGTTATTTTCCCATTTTTTTGTAATATCTAATATCGCTTGTAATGTCTCCATGGAGTGAGTCACTGAATGATAGTCTTTTTTTGTAATGTCACCCCATATAATTTGTACTGTCTTATGATTGTTTAGTCAAAGCAAGTTTATATGTATTGGAATATCCTATGATGAACAGTATAGGAGTATGTATACATGTGCAAATGATGAAAATCAGTGAACACTTACTTAAATGGCGGACACAGTTTTGCACAAACTTTCTGGAAGATTAAATTGAGAAACGTTTACTCATGAGTTCACAGCTGAAGATTCCGAAGGAACACACAGAACCAACGCAGCAGAAATTTATTTTCTAGGTGCTGAGTATAGTGATTTTGAACAGACAGAGAGGTAACAATGTTTTCTCATGTTTTATTTCAAAGGAATATTTAGCAGAACGAAATATCTTTTTCAAACATATTTTTCAGTATAAATAAAATAAATAAAAATCAGAAGGTTGACAAATATTCACTGCAATATTTACATACTACCATGACCAATGTATAACAAAATTGTAGGCCATTATTTTTGTATTATTTTGTTTTACGAACCATCATAGGACAGAGACTTGCTGCAGGAGGAGAAGGGAAAACAATTGGTAAAAGCATAATTGTTTAATTAATTTTATTTGGAAAGAGGGAATGAAATGTTCTGATTAAAATCTGGGAGGAGGTAGAAAAAAAACAACAATAAACTATCAAATTCCCTACGGAAAAAATAAAATACCTGATTTCGTTTCTGTGGTAGGAGGGTTCGTAAAACGAATTTATATTAAAAAGAAAATAATGGCCTTATTACAACCAAGACTTATGTATACACACCATTAATTATAATCATTGACTTTATATGAATTTCACATTTATTACTACCATGACCAATGTATAACCAAATTACTACCATGACCCACGTTATACAACACATTTACTACCGACCATTGCCCAGTGTATACCACATTTATCACATTTATAACTACCATGACTAATGAATACCACATTTATGACTACCATGATCTACGTACATCACATTTATTACAACCATGAATACTATCACTGTCATTAAAACTCATTTCAACTGGAGATTTTGATAAAACTTAAAGCAGAAGTTGTGGATGTAGCCAGATTGTGGTTAAATAAAGGAGTAGATAGGAGTCAGATTAGTTTTTTTGCTCTAACTAGACTCACAGCCAGATTATTTTTTTTCCAAGAATGAGAGAAGGCTGGATTTTTTTTTAAGAATTTGAGGGGACTGTTGTTGTTTTTCTGAGCCAGGATTTTTTTCCCAACAATTCAAGGGCCAGGATATGTTTTCAGGAAAATTAAATAAATATTTTAACAAGAGAGATGATTATCAGTTTTTGACATTGTTAATTATCCATCACATCCCCGAAATAACTTCGAGTGGGTTTTTGTTTTTCACAACTTTTTGTTTTCCTAGAGCTTGTAGTCGAGTTTAAGAACTTTAATATCCGTAAACCTTTGTATAACTAAAAAACCTACTCCAACAAATTCTACCGTTTCCATCAACGTAGGTAAACGTTTGTAAATTTGTATTATCTTAACCCTGATTTACTTTTTAAAATATTTATAAATATAAAAGTATTTGTTAACATGACTTCTGCTGTGACGTGATTTACAAACTTTGTTGTTCATATTTTTTCATTACAGAGATGTTGAGATTTTTATCTTATTTTCTTATAGTAGGTTCTATAGTAAAATAAAAATCTTTGG
>JAWPHD010017111.1:0-46318 GCA_037043455.1 Cyrtodaria siliqua | reverse complement strand
ATAATCTCCCGAAATCCACACTATAATAAAAAATATTTTTTGAATCACATGTCGCAAAAACAAAAAGTATTTGAGGAAAATAAAGATGTAGTTGTAGTGGTAGTTTATTATGAATTAACAGTCTGTGCGTTATGTTTACACACATCAGGTAACAACTTGCATCACAATGAACTATATATAAACATTTCAAAATTCTGTAATAATAGTTCTTTTTTACTATGTGTTTCACATTGTTTTTTGATAATAAAAGCTATGAAATAAATAGAATATATGTAACTATATATTAATTTAATGCGGTAGTAACAAACAACTAAATAAAATCATTAAACTAACGCACAAATGTTAATTACCTAACTGAAGGTAAAAAACTACTAACTATATTTTCATTTGGTGGAAATGATTATTTTTATTGGTGTTTATGGTGTTCCTCCACTCCAACCCCAAAACGCTTTCTACTTCTTCAACTGAAATACTGCCTGCCTAGAGCTAAACATCACAGCATGTGACCCCCAGGTTATTAAGCATTCCCTTCACCGGAGAAGAGCTGAAACAAAGCTTGCTTTAAAGTTACTTCAGCTGCAATTAATAGAGGTGCCAGTAAGGCATTCAGGTATTTTTTTCCATGCACAGTTCTGCAGTCACCATTACAACAACAAGAAGGAGTTGTTTAACCAGTTTTAATTGTAAATACTCAAGGAACTATGCGGCTTTTCTACAATTTGACAATTGATTTGGCAGTGCTGAGCTGCCATACATTAAGGTACCTGTAATGCCGTTAAATCACATTGAACTAAATAGGGAATTTGAAAAGTAATATAAATTATCTATAAAAAGATGTTGTATTATTTGTACACAGAATTTGCAACATAAAACCTATACATTGGATTAGGAGCAAGAAATAAATAAAACAATTGATACAACCATTATGTGTTCTTTCGAACTATTCCTTTTATTGTATAGGAACAACCGGACCACATTTAGGACAACCCGGACCACGTTTTAGGACGACCCGGACTTATAAACAAAATTATTCCAGACATTGAAACTTGATATAGGGGTTCCTGTGACTATTTGCACCATTATTAAATGCTTCCACCCTAGAACATCAAGGTTTGGTTTACTTAGTAAAATTCAGGACGAAACAATTTATCCTAAAAGGTCGAACAATGATGAGGGTGAGGGAAAAAAAGAGAGTATCCGAATGATGATATTTCACTTCATATCCGGTCACGACGAGAAGAACAGTTCTGAAAGGTTTTTAAACCCAAACACAGTAATGACAATTAGCTAAAGGATAAATCATTCTAATATCGATGGTTTGTAAGCGTGTTGCTCCTCTGCCATTGCTATCACATAGAATTAAACCAGGATTATGGATCTCGCCATGTGCTCTACGCTACGCCTACGGCAGAGCCTGAAGGTAAACAATTAACATTAATAATAAACGAGTACATCATCTAATATAGATCGTTGAGCTGCAGGTATACATCAATTGCATCACATACAAATTAACTAGAAGTATGTTATGCATAGCAAAACATCCATAATTTAAGGGTATGCATTATACTTCACAAAGTGAAAGTGGGTGGGGAAGTGCAAGAAGTAAAACTGCCTTTCTTTTGCAACCAACTTTCAAGTGTCACATAGTTTTAGTTATTATATTGAAGGTTTTGCTTCAAACTGTTACCTTGTTAATGCAGAGATGAAGAAAGTATTTGCCTTTTTATGTCGGTACTGTACATTAATCAGTCCGAGCTCTAACCTAAACGGTTACACGTTTTATAACAGCTGGAAGTCACTAAAATGCCAATTTTTTATTATCTCCCTTTGGTTTAGAGTAGCAGATACTTTCCCTAATAACCATTTGTAACCTAAATCAGTTACCAAGATCATTTGCTAATAAATCGAAATAGTTGCCAAATGTGCAGTGTTTATTTATTTCTGAATACTTATTATTAAGGATAAATACATCTTCATCAAGATCCAATTAGCAGTTGTTCACTAATTATCATGTGAGAGCTTACAAAATGATTTTTAATGAATTTTTGTTGCATAACAGTAGGTAACTTGAGAGGCCTTGCGCATTGGATTTTCATCGATGCTCATAGAATTTTATTGCATGGTTGTAAAGTTGAATAATCACCCTACGGTACCTGGAGAAAAGTATACATATATAGGGAAAATTCCAGTACAGAAGATAGAATGCATCTAAACTTGAATGATTTTGTGGTAGAAACGGATTCTGGTTACTATCTCAGTTTAAGCTGTTTTTTTAATAACAGTCACATGTTATAAAAAAACGTAACTGTTTAAGGTTAGAGCTCTGACTGTTAATAACCATCATTGACAGAAGATCCGCCATATTTGAGTTTCCTGTCTGCCTCATTGCAAAATAGGTCAAGTTTAATAACCAATATCTCTGTTAATAATTATCAGAATAAAGTCATATTGTCAATTAAAGTTAGATTTATAAATTTCTAGGCCAGTATCATAGAAGAAACATTTTCTGAAATTGCATGCGCGGCTGGCAGAAGGGTGCTTGTCATGTAATGGTGCTTTCTTTGGATAACGGTAACCCCCCCCCCCCCCCCCCCCCCCCCCCCCCCCAATCCCCCCAAAGTGAAGGGAGGGCCCTGATAGCTTTAAATAATTTACTCCATGTCACTGTTGCAGTGTTATCAACAATTAGTGTAAAAACAATGGAAAACAATTGGAGACAATTGGAGACTGAACACCGTTATGTGGAATGAACCTTCACAGAGATATAAAACTTGATATCATATTTTTCCTGCTTTCAGAACGCGTACAGACAATTGCGGAGAAAGAAAACTAGGTTCCAGTTCTTCTTTGTTGAAGATTATACGTGTAAAGTTATTCATAAATTTTAAACCTCCATAATAATTGCAACTTTGGTGGTACAACAACATCTGACAGCAGTAGCGTGAGTGACCTTGACCTTCAAGGCAAATGGAGATACCTGAGTGATTTATGGAATTAATTCATTTTGTTCTAACAAGCATAATTCGAAACAAATTTAATTGCACTTTCATATGTGTCAACATGAACTTATTTTTAATTCTTGCCATAACGAAATGGCTACATGCTTTTTGCCAGAATTATTTTACGTCACCAGGGTCCCCTCTGGCTTATTTTTTCTTAGCGCCACCACTTGCGCCAAATGAGATAAGTTGGAGCCAAAGTAGAAAAATTGGAGCAAATAGCTCCAGTGGAAATATACATTTATATTTACTATATTATAGAGAAAATATAATACAATTAGATATTAATTAAGGTGACAAATTGAATGGAATATATCAATTAATTGTATCTTCCATTGTAATAATATTGCAACTTTTATTAAACACTGCTTCATTGTTATCCTTTGCTACATTATCCATTAGCCATTAAGCTGTGTTATAATGAAAGTTGGTCAATGTTCCTATCTATCTGATATTACCCTCATTGTTAGAGGAGTATTGAAAGTTTTCTTTTTTAGTTATTGAAGTCAATTTAGAAGTATATCATAGTGAAAGCTAAAAGCACAGGTCATATGTATTCATCCAATCAAATTCTACATACAATTTTATTGAACAATTCAAAACCGGCCAATCAATTCCAGTGTATAACCAGTAATGTATATTAATGACTTCCGACCCTGGAGCCAAACACTTGTCACACTAATCTCAGAGTGGGGCATAGACAAGTGTTAATTGGTTTATTGTTCATTTTGTTATTTGCATTTTGTGCCAAGGGTAATAAAAGGATGTGTATTATTGAAAGGCCTTGATCTTGTTTCATTTTTGGTGTTGGTGACAACTTTTTTTTGTGTGTATATTTTTTTTTGCTCAAGTCATTTTCGCCAAATGTTAAAAGTTAGAGCCATTTTGATAATTTCTTCTTATTTGGCTCCATTGGCAATGCCCAGAGGAGACCCTGGTCACATAGTGTCATAGCTGTATGTAATGCACCATTTATTAATCAAACATTTTAAAAGGACACACACGTTTGATCTAGTATCACAATTTTCAACTTGATTTTTTGGCCTGGTTGCATCAGTGTATTAGGCAGAAATTCAAGAACTGGGTGTGCAAATATGCCAGCAGGGTGTGCAAAATAAGTTGCTAACACGCGCCAATTTGTGACAAGTGGGTGTCACTGGGTGATTTATTTTTACAGATAAAGGTGAAAAAAATGCCCTGGAACTTATACAGAGAATAAACGTGATATCTTATTTTT
This sequence comes from Cyrtodaria siliqua, assembly GCA_037043455.1. Classification (NCBI taxonomy): domain Eukaryota; kingdom Metazoa; phylum Mollusca; class Bivalvia; order Adapedonta; family Hiatellidae; genus Cyrtodaria; species Cyrtodaria siliqua. The sequence continues at coordinate 42,082 of JAWPHD010017111.1, read as the reverse complement.
CCTTCTTGCAGAAAGTGTACAGAGAGATTTTGAGAAAGGAAACCAGTTTCCAGATCTTCTTTGTTGAAGTTTATACTTGTAAGTTATTCATCAATTTCAACATCTGACAAAGTCACATAGCAATAGCGCATGTGACCTTGACCCCTCAGGCAAAGGGAGATACCTGAGTGATTTATGCAATTAATTCACTTAGTTCTGTCCCTTAAATAACGAGCAGAATTTCAGACAAATGTTGTATTGCACTGCACTTTCATGTGTGTCGACATGAAATTATTTTTAATTCTATCATAAGGAAATGGCTACATACTTTTGTCAGAACTATTTTACGTCAAATAGTGTCATAGCTGTATGTAATGCAGCATTTATTAATACATTTTTAGCTCGACTATTCGAAGAATAATAGAGCTTACAAGTGTAATCACCCCGGGGTTGGCATCGGCCTCCTACATCAAGGTTTGCGTGTAAGCTGTGTTTACAAGTCTGTATCTCTTTACATTTCTTATCCTAGCACAACCAAATTTTGGCCATGGGCTTCCTTAGAGCATTATTTTTAAGGGCTGCATAAGCAATTTTTGATTCCTGTAACCATGGGCCCCAAATTCTGATGTTTCAAATTTTGTGTGTAAGCTGTGTTTATAGGTCTATATCTCTTACATTTCTTGTCCAAGCTGAACTTAATTTTGGAATTGTTTCCTTATAGTAATGTTGTAAATTTTGTCTTCTGCAAATTCTGGGCTCCCATGGAACCCAAATTGTGATGGCCCATAAGTGTGGAATAAAGGCAGATCTAGGTTTGCATGTAAGCATGTATATATATATCTATAATTTTGGTTTGGGATTTGGCCTCTTATTCATACTTCACCCATATTGGGGCATGAGCTCCCTCCTCCCCCACCCCCTTTACCCCACCCCTCCCACCCACTTCCACACCATTTTTTTTAAACATTTTTTTTGTGATTTAGTCAATTCTTACGCATATATGTTGCCCCCTCCCCCCACCCCCGTCTCTCACAACTGCCCCCACCTCCCCCACATCCCCCAAACCCACTCCTGCCTCTCATCCTGCTTCCCCAAACTTTTAACAGATTGTTAATATCAATGAAAGCTGGGACAAGTTCGAAAACCAGCCGGATCGGAATAGTAAAAGCGGAGTTGTGGCCCTTGGTTTAGTTAAAAAATGCTATATTTTGCCTCGTTAAGACGATATGGCTTTCATTTTTCATCCGATCTTTACCAAACTTTACCATCTTGTTAATATCAATGACAGCTGGGATAAGTTCGAAAAACCAGTCAGATCGGACTTGTAACAGTGGAGTTATGGCCCTTGATTTAGTTAAAACGGCTATATTTTGCCTCGTTAAGACGATAGGGACCTTCATTTTTTGTCCAGATCTTTACGAAACTTTGCGGATTGTTAATATAAATGAAAGCTCAGACAAGTTCGAAAACAGACAGATCGGACCAGTAACAGCAGAGTTATGGCCTTTGATTTTCTGAAATATGCTATATTTTGGGCCTGCATTTGGCCAGATTTCATCGAAATTTCTTAGGGATGATCAGTACCAAGCCTAGTTGTACATATCGTCACTGTGTTCCGGTGGAATGATTTTGGCGGAGTTATGTCCCTTTAAAGGTTTTAATACACAAACTTTGTCCTGACTAGTTCTCCTGAACCCCTGGCCGGATGTAAATGAAACTTTTTAGGGATGGTCAGTTTCCAGGTGTAGTTATGCAAATCTTTGCCGTTTTTCCGGTTGAATGATTTTGGCAGAATTATGGCCCTTTAAAGGTTTTAATACACAAACTTTGGACTATTCTTCTGAACGTCTCCCCACATTTCAACGAAACTTTACAGGGATAATCAGCACCAAGCTTAGTTGTGCATATCATCGTCGCATTCCGGTTAACAGATTTTTGGTGGAGTTATGACCCTTTAAAGGTTTTTGATACACTAACTTTGTTCTCCTGAACGGCTGGATTTTAATGAAACTTGACAAGGATGATCAGTATCAAACTTAGTTGTGCACATCATCGCCATATTCAGGTTGAATGATTTTTGTCAGAGTTATGGCCCTTTAAAGGTTTTAATAGAGAAATGTTGTCCAGATTAGTTTGTTCTGAACTCCTTGCTGGATTTCAACGAATCTTGATGGGGATGATCAGTACCAAGCCTAGTTGTACCTATCATTGCCGTGTTCTGGTTGAATGAATTTTGGAAGAGTTATGGCCCCTTAAAAGTTTTAATACACTAACTTTGTACAGACTAATCTTCCTGGGCCTCTTGTGGTCAATGTTTTCCACATATATCTGTGTTGTTTTTGTAATTTCTTACACATAGCTTCTTACCTGTTGCCCACTCCCACACACTACCACCCCTCCACCCCACCACTCGAAACTCAATTTTTTTAAAATTATTTCTGTATTGTTTTTGTCAATTCTTACACATAGATATTGCCCACCCACCCCCACTCCCACCATTCGAAATATTTTTATTTTGTTTTACCATATTTCTGTGTTGTTTTGGTCAATTTTTACATAGCTTCTTACACATACATGTTGCCCTCCCCACCACCCCCAGCCTCTCCCCCATCCCCACTCAAAAACTTTTTTTTTTTTTACATACTTTGTGTTGTTTTGGTGAATTCTTACACATATATGTTGCCCTCACGGTACACCACCCCCAATCCCTCCAACCATCCTCCCTGCCTCTCCTCCACCCCCACCCCGCACCCTACTAGATTTATTTATTTTTACGTATTTCTGTGTAGTTTTGGTCAATTCTTACACATAGTTATGTTGTGCCCCCAGCCCCACCCCACATTGTTGTAGCCTTGTTTTCTGATGTTATATACTAGCTATAAATTTAAAGCGACACTCAACAATTTTGATACTAGTCCAGCATCACAATTTTCAACTTGATTTATTGGCCTGGTTGAATATACAGTCAAACCTGGTCATCTGACCACCTTGTTTAAGCGCCCACCTGCCATAAGCGACCACTTTGAAATTTCGCTATTAATTGATACTGTATTAAGCGACCACCTGTCTAACGCGACCAACAACTTCATATTATCATACCAAAAGACCGATTTTATGATCAATTGCGACGGCCATTATTTTTCTTCAGAAAATCAAACTGAACAAAAAAAACAGTTTAGCTATCGGTAATTCACACAGAAACGAGATAAAACATAATTCAACAATGACCTAATTAGCCTTTGTTATCATCCCCCAGTAGGAGATATCAAATATAAGTACCAGTTAATAAGTTACCTATACGATTTATCACCTTCGAATGATTGAAAGGTTGAATTATTCATTAATATTCATAAGTTTATTTTTATATGAAGATGTGATTGGTCAATACTGTTCAAGTGCCCTCATTAATATTGATGAAGTTATATTTATACGACATAGTGATTGGATAACATAATCATTTGTTTATATCATGTGATGGCAACGGTAATATATTTACTCGCTATCTATTTTTAACAGGCCAAAAATAAAATATGTTTGTTTCCCCTTCCCGACCGACCCCCCGAAATTGCCGCGACCCGAATTATTTTTTCGACATTTTTTTTTTTTTTTTTTTTTTTGTATAGGGTGGGTACGAGTGTCTGACCAAAGACTGTATTCCAGTTTTGATCTCAAATAAAAGAAATGAAATAAAAAAAAAATTACCTACCTACCTACCTACCCAACCCTTTTTTGCATGGGTCGGGAAGGGGAAACAAACATAATTTTATTTTTGGCCACATATATATATATATATATATATGTATGAAATTATACAGGTTACCTAAAATTTAAAGCATTCATTTTAATACATGTACGTACATCGGTACATGTACATGTATTTCTCTTCAAAAATAATCGAACCATGTTAGACCCTGTTTTAAGAGACCACCTGTATTAAGAGACCACTTTTGGTCTTTCCCCTGAGCGGTCTCTTAATCCAGGTTTGACTATATATTTATATAAAATATTCTAACATTTTGAGCTTTCAATTTTTCTTTGTTTTTCTGCTATAGGTTTAAATAATTACTGCATGTCATTGTTAGCTTAAACTTATTTATTAGTCACCCATGGGTCCCGGTGGGGACTATAGGTTTGCACCCTGTCTGTCCGTCCGTTCTTCCGTAATGCTTGTCCGGGCCATATTTTCAATACTACAAGACTTTGCGATATCAAACTTAGTATGTGGATACATCTTGGGATAGCGGTGTGTCGCATACCAAAATAAGGTCACTGTGACCTCTGTCATAGAAAATGCTTGTCTTGACCATATTTTCAATACTATAACACTAAGAGATACCAAACTTGGTATGTGAATACATCTTGAATACATCTTCGGATAGCGATTAGTCTTGTACCAATATAAGGTCATAGTGACCTGTGCCCTCTGTCATAGTAAATGCTTGTCCGGGCCGTATTTTCAATACTATAACACTTAGAGACACCAAACTTGGTATGTGAATACATCTTGGGATAGCGGTGTGTCGCATACCAAAATAAGGTCACTTTGACCTCCATCATAGAAAATGTCTGGAAAACGTTTGTCTGGGCCGGTTTGGGACTATAGATTGCCCTGCAATTCTTGATGCTCTAGTTTTACATTGATTGTAACGAACGCGCTCTGAACTTATTGTAATCACTGTCAATGTTTTCCTGGGAAGAACCAGTTCTAAGCAAATGCAGATAAAGTGTCTTGCTCAGGGACACAACACATATAGTTATGACGGGGATCGAACCCACGACTTTTGAATCATGGGTCCAATACTCTACCACTAGACCACAGTCTAGTCTCTGTCATTGTTGCAATGTAATCAATAATTAGTATTAGTGTAAAAGCAATTTCCTTTGACCTATTCCAAGAAGTATTAGCAGTGACGCAGATTAATTCGAAAACAAACACTGTTATCTGGAATGAACCTATACAGAGAATAAACATGATATCATATTTTACCTTCTTTCAGAACGTGTACAGAGAAAGAAAACCAGGTTGCAGTTCTTCTTTGTTGGAGATACATGTGTAAGTTATTCATAATTTTACTTTGTATGTGTTTAGCTCTACTGATCAAAGATCAGCAGAGTTTATGCCATGGTGTGTCGTCCGTCTGTTGTCCGTCCGTTTTTTGTAGCGACTACTCCTCTGAAACTACTAAATGGATTTTCAGGAAATTTTACAGGAATTTTGGCCATGGTGTCTAGTTGATCCTAGCAAAAATTCAGGTTGATGTGAAATCCTAGATGGCCACCAAAGCTAGAAATAGATTTTTAAAATACAAGTTTGTAGCGATTACTTATTGAAAACTATGAGTGATATTTTTCTAAAATGATCACCATGACATGTTGTTGGTCCTTGTCGAAAATCGATTTTGATTCATCATTAAACACATTAAACACATGGCTGCCAGCGGCCATCTTCATTTACATATAGAGTTTATATATGGTAAAAACTTGTAGAGACCACTCCTCTGAAACTACTTATAGGATTTTTATGAAACGTAACAGAAATGTTGCTTTTGATGTCTATTTCGTCCTTGCAAAATTTCAGGTTGGTCAAAAATTTAAGATGGCCACCATGTCTAAAAATATTAAAAAAGCAAATTAAAAGTGAGGGCTGTTCCATTAAAACATACCCCAGGAATGCATTTTGAAATTGGAACACCCACCCATAGATGCAAAATTGAGTTTAAAGAACCAATTTTTGGAAAATCGGGTTCATTACATTGCCTTCCTGGGGTCCTGGGCATGTCTTAATGGAAAAGCCCAGACTACTTAGGCCAAATAAAATTATACCTGAGTTTACTGTAACCCGACCGACCCGCTGAAAACACCCCCGAATCATTTTTTTTTTATTGAAAAAAAATAAATAAAAAAATATTTTTTTTTTTTTAATAATTATGTTCACGCTATCACGGCCGACTCATGTGCTCATTGTCCTGCTGTTGGACTTGACCCTCTTCCGGACTTGCGAAAAATAAATTAAACTGTTTTACCCCTTTGCAATAATTGCAAGTGATTGGGAAAAGATCCAGTTGTTGCCATGCCTTTTGGGAAACAATAACACATGTATACACAATTTCATATTGTTATCTATTGTAGTTTTTAAAATACCACATTTTCCCATTCATCAAAGCTCATCGCCACCTTAAATTAACTTCGCCAAAAAATAAAAATAAAATAAAATGCCTACCTACCTACCCAATTTTTTTCAGCAATGTTACAGTAAACACAGGTATAATTTTATTTGGCCTTATTCAAAACTATAAGTATTATTGATATGGAACTTATTCTAAAATGAACAGCATCCTTGTTGAAAACTAATTTTGATTCGACATTAAACATGGCAGCCAGCAGCCATCTTTGTTGACATGTACCGGTACTTCTCAAAATTTGTTAAGGATCACTTTTATTCTTCCATATAATTTATTAGAAATTAATTCTTAGTAACGATAGTAATTTCATTGATACTTCAACAATTCCACATTTTGAATCAATTCATGAGATCACATGACAATACACTGCCCTAAATAATGTCATGTTAAATAGAAATAATGCTATTTATTTCACAAGAAATTTAGACAGCGAAAAAGTGATTCTAAGCAAATTTTGAGTAGTATCGTAAAAAAACTTGTGACTATTGCTCTGAAACTACTTCACAGGAATGCTAATGCCGCCCCAGCCATTTTTATTTCTTCCAAAAAAAAATCTGAAAAGTATATGTGCCTGAAAGTATAAAACACTATTACAAATGTGTTTTCTATCTTGAAAGTGCCTAGTAGTAAGTGTTCTATTTTTGCCGAGGCAATATTCCATTTGTAGTATAAAGTAAAACTTAAAATTTTACCGCCCCATTTTAAAATAAATTTGGATGATAAACTAGCAATTAATTTATTATGGCCTTAGTATAATATATTTCATACAGTTTATCCGTTCTGTAAGTGGTGCACTTGTAATTTTAAGCTCTACTGCAGAGCTATTGGGATGACGTGTAGTCCATCGCCCGTCTGTAGTCCGTTAACTTTTGCCTTGTGGACACTCCAGTCCCTTCATTTTTCATGCGATCTTAACCAAACTTGGCCAAAGTCTTTATATCAATGAGCGCTCGGATGAGTTCGGAAACCGGCTAGAGCGAATTGGTAACCCCAGAGTTACTGCAGTTGAATTAGCGAAACATGCTATATTTTGCCTTGTGAACACTCTAGCCCCTTCATTTTTCATGCAATCTGAACCAAACTTTATATTAATGAGAGCTTGTATGAGTTCGCAAACCTGCAAAATCAGCTTTGTAATACCAGAGTAACTGCCCTTGAATTAACAAAAAATGCGATATTTTGCCCTGTGAACACGAGCACATTCGTTTATTATTCAATCTTTACCAAACTTATACATATTGTTAATACCAATGAGTGCGAACAAGTTCGAAAATCAGCCAGATTGGATCAGTAACACCAGAGTTATGGCCCTTGCTTTGCTAAAAAATGCCATTGTCTGCCTGGTGAACACTTCAGGACCTTCATTTATTATTTGATCTTTACCAAACTTGCACATTTTGTTAATATCAATAAAAGCTGGGACAAAAAGTTAATAAACCAGCCAGATCGGATCAGTAACACCGGAGTTGTGGCCTCTAAATGGGTGCAACTTTGGGGACCTGAAGTTGCAGTAATGTACTGTTTCAGAGTTTTTGCTCTACATGGGAACAACTAGGGGAACTTGAAGTTAGTAATTTGTTTGACTAGACTGCCAGTTTGCTCAGGGTTTTGTCATGTTTGCCACAATTTACCCCCCATCCCCAAACACAGACTCCATATAGCCAGTAGAGCGATAATGGCCCTTGGGCCTCTTGTTGTTAAATGATTTTTGATACAGTGCCACCTATACACAAAGTTTGTCATTTTAACAGTTTAAAAATCATCCATAAAAAAATAAGTTTTTTTACGTATTAGTCTACTGTCTCTAATTATTTCACCAATGTAAAAATTGTAATTTTTTCCAGATTGTTTATATCCAAGCTCGAAAACCAGCCAGATAGATCGGTAACACCAGACTTAGGCACCTCAAGCTTTATTTAGCCTATTCTTCATCAAGATGTCAGCCAACATTCTGTTTTATTTCATCCTGAACCTTTATTGTTCATATAGTATTTAAAATACTTCCATTGTTATTGTACATGTGTTTCTTTAAAATGTGCTTCTTTTATTGATAAGGAACTACATGTATATGATACTGTAAACAAAATACAACCTACTCTGCTATCGATATTATCCGAACATCATAATGTCTGATATTGCTTTAAAATTAAAGTCTGCTTTACAAGCTGGTGATATGTGTGATGTAACTTTAGAATTGGAATCTAAAAATTGTATTAAATGCCACTCTATAATATTGTGTTTAAACGCATCATTTTTTCGGACGAGGCTGGATGAATTATGGCAAAAGGCTGACTCACCTCAGTTAATTGATTGTAGCATGTTTCCTGATGAAACTGTTGCATCAATGATTCACTTCATGTATGGAACTGATTTTCCTGTTAATATTGATAATGTTGAGAAGACACTTCAGTGCTGTGATTATTTTTTGTTTGACGAATTGAAAAATGTGTGTGTTGCATTTTTGATTGAAAGTATATGTAGTAAAACAATCTTTTTTATACTGCAGACTGCCTTTACTTATTTACTTGGTGCTGTCAGTGATCACTGTTTACTGTTTATTGACAGCAACATAGATGTTATTTTGTGTGACCATGAACATTTTTACTCTCTTCCGATGAATTTAGTCATTGAAATTATTTCATGTGACACTTTGTCTGTTCAAGAGGAATTTCTCTTTGATCATCTACTGGACTGGGTTGATGCCCAAGATTCAGACCCAGCAGTTTTATGGGAGAAATTGTATCCCCATATCTGTTTTTTAAACATGAGTGTTGAATACTTTGTAAGTAAATGTATTCCCCAGGACTTTGTTCCGAGTGATTTATGCAATAAGATTTTACTGTATCTGTCTTGCGAAGATAATGTAGAATTTCCAGATATACCATTTAAACGTGACAGATCTGTATCTGATATTAATGGAATTGTACAGGTTAGACGTTTCTATAAAATATCGAGTGAGCCATCTTGGCAGAATGATGCAATGAATGGCGACCGGATTATTATGTCTTCTTCTGATGATATAAAATTAAAAGCAGTGTCTTTATTTGGTAAATCTGGAAGTTCTTTTATTTTTAGCCTATCTGTACATCAGACAGCTGATGGCAGTTTGCTTCAAAGGTGTAAGACTAGGCTTGATTTTACAGCTGATGTCGGTACCTTAGCCTTTAAAGAAGCAGTCACTTTAAAAGCGGGAATTAAATACACATTAGTTTGTATGAAGGGGGACGGGTTTACATTTTTTGGGGTGAATGGCTTGTCATCAAACGTCATAAAGAAACGTCATACTTGTGTTACAATAACTTATGAAAATCCTATCATAGGTAAACCAACAGTGTCTGAAGGACAATTTGAGGGATTTTTCTTTCTGTAATTTTCTACATGAAGCAAACTTCCATCAGCTGTAAAAATGTTATTCAGTTGATATTAAATTTACATAATTATATCAGAATGATCGTTAGTCAATGGTGTAACTTGGTTATGTATTTTTAGGTTAATAAAGTTTTTTTGTATTATTTTTTTCAACAATAACTCAGAAGTTATTTTCAGATATGGCTATGCATTAATTGCCTTCTATTTTTAGCTTGACTATTTGAAAAATAAGAGAGCTTATGTAATAACGTCGGTGTCCCACATAAAGGATTACGTGTAAGCTGTGTTTTCACGTCTTCGTCTCTTACATTTCTTATCCTAGCACAACCAAATTTGGCCATGGGCTTCCTTATAGCATTATCTTAAGGGCCGTTTAAATAATATTTATTCATATTCCATATATGGTAATTTGAAACTATGACATCATAGTTTTCAAAATGGCGGCTCCCATATCTTTTTTAGAACAACCTTCAAATGATTATGGTCATATCTTTTTTGTTTGTCATCCAATTTTGATAATTCTTTCACGCTTTTCCCAGTTTTTCAGAAGTCCATACAACAGATTGTTTGGCTGTGTTGCTACATTCTCTTTAACTTATTTGCCATTAGTACACAAGCTCTTAAAAATGGTACATATTACATAACAAAATGGAAATTAATTCACTTTAAGGAAAGGTATTTATGGAGCAATAATTATTCCATTAGCTGGTCATCTTTTCTGTTGAAAGGATTTCTTGCCGGGGTTTAATTTGCTAAGCAACTCACTGCTTCTAATTATGAAGAAATCCACTTTTAAGAAATGAACAACAACAAGAGTAATGAACTCTTACTGTAGTTATTTTAAAAATAATGAGTATCAAGTTACTGATCAAGGGGTCTTGTTCATTGCTCAGTGAAACTAAAATTGAAACACAGTGAGATTGTTTGGACTGGTGCATCTTTTAGATCACCTTTAGTTTATATAAAAGTTGTACTTGACCTTAACGAATCAATATATACCACTCGGTTTTATTGTGTCGCCCACATAGCATGGCAGACACTTAGGGATCACTTTGTCCATCGTCGTTCCTCACACTTTAACCTGTAACCTAAACTTGTACATAACATAAAAATTATTTGACCTTTGTTCATTAAACTTCACACACATCTTTATCTTAACCCAAGTAATTTTGTTGCACATGTCCAATTAGTTAACTTTCATTTCGGCCGAGTTACGCCACATTTCATAAAACTTTAACCTACAACCTAACCAAGCTCATAACTGGACATAACTTGAAAAGTATGTGACCTATGTTCATTTCGTCATTTTTTTATCATGCTCATTCAAGGTCTTCATGAGGAAATGAGGAAACGTGGCTCCATCATAAATTGAGTGTCTACAACAGAATTTGTTGCAGTTCTGCAGATTAGAAGGTTCGAGGTCCATTCTCCATATTTATCTAGATGTAAATGGAGGATGAGTCTGGCATGTTCATCTCTGTTTGGCGTCATATAACCTTTCTTGTGTTGGCCCTAAAACCCCAATTACCCTGACTCATTTTGGCAGAGTAAGGCCCCTTTTTTTATAAAACTTTAACCTGCAATCTGATATAGCTCATAACTTGGCAAAATATGTTTTGACATGTTCATGAAACTTTATACTATATATCCCTATCAATTATCCAATGCAGATTTATGCCCGTCTTCAAACTTTATAGTTAGATTGTACTTGCTGAAATAATTACACACAAGTGTTCTGTGGAACCTCTTTCTAGTAATAGCTGTACTGGCCAAGAATGTTCACAACAGGATATGCTGCAACTGCAGTTCTGCATGTAGGAATGTTCTAGGCCCATACTGCAAATTTTTTATCTAGATTTAAATGGATGAGTGATCCTTGAATGTTCATTCCTGTTGTATAACCTTTGGTGGCTGTAAAACACCATTTCAGCTGAAATAGCCGAGTTTTCTGCCATTAATTGGTAAACATGCTTGATTTTGCCTTGTGGATACTGTAGCCCCTCAATTCTGTATTTGCTCATCACAAAATGTACACAGTAGTTATACATCAATAAGTTTTCAGATGAGTTCTTGAACCAGGCATATTAGACTGCTATTGTGTTATCTGCCCTTAAGTAACCAATGTTCCAAATTTTTCATTGTTGCTAATATTATGTAGTAGTTACATGTATATATCGTTTAGATCTCGAATGAGTTCTTGAACCAGCCATACTTGATTAGAAATAACTGAGTTAACTGCCCTTCAGTTGGCAAAAATTATTAATTTTGCTTTGTGGCCACTCTAGTACATTTGAAACTAATACGAAGTAATTATGTATTGAAAGGATCGTGGACAGTTATTGAACCAGATCTTCTAGATCACTAGTGAATTACAGATGCAAATGAGGACTGAATCACTGTGTGTGTGTACAATAGAACATTTAGTCCCAATTGTTTACACAGTATATCGTACAATACGTTCAGACACCTTAAATATTTATCTATTATTTGAAATGGTACTTTATAAAATGCATGTTAGAAACGTTACATTTGTTTGGAAAGCCGCAGGGGACCCTGCAATTCTAATTATTTTTGACTATATGTTTAACTGAATTACTATAATCAACACTTCTACGATTTCGGAAGGTTATAATTATATAATTGACAACATTGAAGTGAAACTATTATGTCGTAGGTGTGTTACGTGATAAATAGAACCTTACATTCGTGACTGTGTATAACTGACTTTAACTCATTGGATAAAAAGATAGGATGGACGACAGAGCCTCGTATCCGATAATGTTATCCAACTTGTGTCTCAAAATCAGTAATACACTGTCACGAATGTAAGATCCGTTTTATTTTAATGATTTTGTAATACATTTCAAGGCTTGTTAAGGTGTTAGTTGTAATAACGATACTGTATGTAGTATTATGTTTGCAGGCAGCATTGTTTTGTTAGCTGAATGGAACAAGATTTATACATTTTGTTAGATGCTCCTAATGAATCAATGATTTGTGCTTTATAAATGACATGGTTGAAAACAAAGATAAAAGTTCATTTTCGTAAACCATATTTAAATACAAGTTTATATTTTATGGTTGGGATAGTAGATAGGAATACTTATCTATAATTACTTTTATCAGAATGTTCAGTTGATATTACATGTACAGCCAAATTTGTGGCACAAAGTGCTAGTTCAGATCTTTGTCTATTAAAGGCGCTGGTGGTCTCCTGTTTGATGTATAGTATACAACTATCTACTTCTGTTGAGGTTAATGGTTAAAACTATTCATCCAAGTGAGTGACTATTGACCCGAAGCAGTAAACTTATGACCGAGACAAACTGCTGAGGGTTAATGGTCATTTCCGAGATGAATAGTTTTTAACTATTTACTGAAACGGAAGTAGATAGTTGTTTTATTATATTGAATCGTATAAACTCCATTTCTTTGGTTACTTTTTCCTTACTTGTTTACATGCATGACGTCACGTCATGGGAAAGCTTAACACCATTCTCAGACTACTGACCTGCAAAAAAAGACTATTGACTGCAAAATCAGATTGAACCGAATAGGAAACATTCTAAATGCAATAGTTCATACTAATGACTTTCACGTGACTGCCTTTTAGCCAACTTCTGCATTGCCGGGGGAAAATGGGTTGGGAACCATACTTTGACAGGCAATGGTATTGGGTCTGCAGGAACTTTGTAACAATATCTTGCAAAAATGCATTATGACTAGGGCGCATTGCAATATGGACTGCATCTAAAGCTTGATAAAGTTGTAGAAACTGGTTTTATAATGTAACACTACACATTAATACAGATTTACATACACAGCATTAGACTTCTAATTCTTTATTTTTAGTCTGTTTTGTGTAAAAATATTTAGGCGTTATGTTAGGTGTAAAAATATAAGAGGTCTTTTTTCAGTTATCCTACTTTTAACTTCTATTTTTGAGAGTACATTCACGTTGATTTTACTTTTCTTTTTTTTTTCAATGAGCTCTTATCTCAGAAACTGATTGACAGAAACTTTACACATGTATTCACTATTATAAGAGGAACCCGTACAAACAAGAACCATAACTTCGTTGCGAATTTTACAGAAGCATGCTCTGTTTTCAACTTTGTTGATCAATAAATAGACGAGGTCAAAAAAAAAAAACTAGCGTACTGCCATCCGACAGCTTTTGTTTATTATTTTTATAATATGCTGTATATTAATTCAATTCAATACCCATTTTATTCTTTAAGTCATATAAAAATGATAATTCAGTATGCTATTGTAAAAGGTTTCAATTTTGTTATATTGTAATGTCTCTTATAGGTTATTAGAATTGTATTGGGACATCTGAACGAGTACATATATCCAATACAAATCTAATACTAGTAACCTTTTTATTGCATACACATTTTTTATGTAAAATGGAATAATTAGAACAAAACAGTTGGTTTAATTCAACATTTAATTTTCATCACACATTTAATTAAAACAAATATACCATAGTAACATCGTGGGAAGTTTTCACAATGAAACGGATACTTTAATGTTTACATCACATGACAAACTGCCTATGACATGAACTGCTAATTGCAGCAATCCTTAAAGAGGATGCAACATATTAGTTCCAGTATAATGATTTTAGAACACATCAATAAGAATAGTCACTACGGGCGATTATTGACGTTTCCTGTTAATTCCTGTTACACTGAAAGTAAAGGGAGCTTGTATCTAAATAAATGTAAATATTTAGTGGCAGATATACTGTTAGATGCAATTTTGTTATATACAGATAGATATATTATGTGTGTGTGTGTGTGTGTGTGTGTGTTGAACGTTGATACGATGAAGATAAAGATTAGAACTCTAAATAGATTATATTATTTTATAATTGTATGAAGATTGCATTGCCTGATTGTAAAATATAGCTTTGATAAACATTCAGATATTACATACCTAAGCAGTATCACAGAAATAAAAGAAAAAACACAATATGTGGTTGTTGCGTGTTGTCCATTCCATATTTTATCAAAATTATTTCAACTCGAGTTCTATCAAATCGAGGTCTTGCAAGACCAGCTGCATCTGGAGTACAATACTTTATTGATGTCATGCTTTATAATACAATAGTATTTGGCAAAAATTATATGATGTCCTGTACTAAACCTTCTCGACTCTCACCGCTATAGGTTCGAATTTCACTGTGACCTCGACTTTGTCAAGTTGGACAGTGTCGATTCTTACGGAAGGTATACAGTACTGGTTCTATCGCCAAAAAATGGGAGGTCTGCTTCCATTACAAAAATATCAACAGTCATAATTATAGCCTAAAATGTGCTGAAAATGACATAATACCCCATTCAACAAACCATCATGAAACGTCAGTGGTACATTGCCCTTGGTGAGAGAATGAACCCTATTGCTGTGTCGCCTGCCTAACATGGCCGACTCTTAGGGATCATTTTTTCCGTTGTCATCTCTATCTATCCCTTTAACCTGCATCCTGACTTAAAAGGCACACACGGCAATCTTGATTTTTTAAACACTCGTGGCGTTTCTTGTAATTTTTCTACATTAATTGCATTTGTTCAGTCATTAATATTAATATTAATTATAAGAATAGTATAAACTTAATTGTTTTTGCATATTACTAATTGTTGATTACATTTCACCAATAATGTATTCAAATCTATGATAGAATAACGAAAAAACTTAAAAACTTAAATGGTATTTAAATATATGCAAGCAGGTTTAAAGTCAAAACAGATACCGGAACTGGATAAATGAATCGAGAGGCTAATTGTAAAGACTTCAAGATCGCCATGTGTCCCTTTCAAAGTATTTGACTTTGTAGGTTGCCATGACTTCCTGGAAATATGCATTCTGTGTGATAACTTTAAAAGCATAAAACGCACTGTCCTGAAATGTTATAGGCACTTTGCCCTTGGTCAGAGGAACCATAGTGTTTTTGGGATCAGTAGGTCAAAGTTTAAGGTCACCATTACCTCATGGAAATTGTAACTTCAAAAGCATAACACCCACCTCAAAGTCATGAAAACATGCATTATGTATTGTCATCAGGCCACATTGACCTGACAAGGAACCAACACTTTAAGTGCTGTAATTTGTAACTATTGCACCTACAATCCTTAACGTTACAGAAATGGTTTTGGGGTTTAAATTAAAAAGAAAAAGACCACAGTAGTCTGTAGTCCAATATGACCCGCATGGACGTCCTTTTAATATATATTTGTTTATTAAATAATTCCAGCAAGCCAAATAAACTAATGCATGTATGGTGCAAATCTTGTAGAAACTGGATTGTTTGAAGACCAAATGTGAATGTGTCTGCTAACATTCAGGTTACTTGATCCTTAAGCTGTTTGGTTCATCTCTTCTGTGCTGCTAGGTGAAAATGATACGGCAGGGTAACAATGACTACTTCCTCCAATGATGCCGCAGTGGTTTCAGATTGGTTTTGGAGTTTTCATGGCTGGAAATAAATTATAGATGTGCAGAAGTTTTAATAAAACTCATATCACAGTATTTAAAGATAAGGTGATGAAGAATTGCAATAGCACATAATGAAGGCTAATTACAAGTGAGCAATCTTGGGTTACAGACCTGTAATGGTTCTCTTTCAACACATTTGTTGCGATGTATTACATTTGATAAGCATTTCTCAGTGAAAGAAAATTCATAACCATTGATATTATTTACTATTGCAAATTCTATTGTAAACACTTTTTCCTATGGAGCACAGACAGAGATGATGATGCAGGCCTTGAAAGATTATGTCCCCTTTGGTGTAATCCCATTGCGATTGCATTTGAAAAATATAAAAAATTAGAACTCAAATAACGTTGAATAGTTTTACATGAAACTTTCAATTTAGTATGTTTACACATTTATCTAGGCAGTGCTACCCCTGAATTATAAGTAAATACTTGATAAATATGTGAATTAGTCGATACATACATGACCTCGAGTATGACATAAGCTGATCAATATGGATCAATAAACACTGTTATCAAGTTTGTATTCATTATTCAAGTATAGCACCGTCTAGATAAAAGTGTAAACATATTAAACTGCAAGTTACCGCTAAAATATATTTAGGATTATTTGAGTTCTAATTTGTTTCTTTTGTTAATTCACTCAATGGGATTCCACAAAAGGGGACATAATCCTTAATGAACATTATAAAACATGACACAATTAATGTGCATTTGTGGGAGATTTAATTAACCCCTCTGTCTGGATTATAGAAAATCAGTGGCCCTATTCTTATACGGGAACCACAAGGAAACCAGTTCATGTATAAGTAAAATAGAACAGTTATCACAGTTTCACATGTCTCCGGTCCCAAAACCAACACTGGAATTGGAAACAAGGTTGCTTTCCAGTCTCGAGTGGGGGTTGGGGTGGGTGTTGGTGGAGGGGGTTGGAGCGGCAACATAGGTCCTTTGGGATCATAAACCCATTCTGTGTTGCTTTAAAGTAGAATATCGATATAGTCGGTGCTAGAATACTCAAAAGCGGGTGTACAGACACAGACATTGTGAAATAAAGATAATATAAGTTTTAATTGCATTAATCAAGTTGCTCTTCAAACTATTGGCAAATTTAAAACCAGTTGTTCTTACCTTGCATTGTAATTAATGATTCTTTGACACCCTGACCCTGCCAGTGTCATCAGACTGCTTGGGAGATCGTCTTTGTGACCCGCTGACAGCTATTCGTTGTCATCTGAGACGCTTAACAGTTGCAGTTCACGCGTCCGGTAAATTCAGATAGAAAATAATAATAACCTCTTCGACGCAGTTAAAAATGTACACATTTTCAGAATGTATACATATTCAGAGCACAACATTTTGCCAAGTCTCCCGGACATAAATTGTCGCTCGGGATTTAGAATTATAACACACACAGCTAAACATGTATCGATTTTCAGAATGTTAACATTTTCAGAATGTATACATTTTCAGAGAGCTAAGGGAGGTAATCGGACGGATGTTGTTATAATTATAATGCACACAATGTCATGTGCGGGTTATAATAAAAATGTTAACATTTTCAGAATGTATACATTTTTTCAGACAGCTAAAGATGTATGGATTTTGGTAATAATGATAACACGTACAAAATCGTAGCAATGTGGTGGTTATAATAAAAAAAAATCAGACAGCTAAAAATGTATGGATTTTGATAATAATGATAACACGTACAAAATCGTAGAAATGTGGTGATTATAATAAAAATGTTAACATTTTCAGAATGTGTACATTTTTCCAGAGAGCTAAAAATGTATGGATTTTGATAATAATGATAACACGTACAAAATCGTAGAAATGTGGTGATTATAATATTTCAGTTAAACATATAGTAAAAAATAATTATAATCACAGGGTCACCTGCGGCTTTCCATAAAAAGAAGGATACCCAGAGCGACAGCCACTTTTCCCCACACTAACGCTATGTAATAAACAATTAGAATACGCGCCACATGCAAAATTTCTCGGTATGTACTTTGATAGGCACCTAACATGGGGCAAACATATAGAATACGTAGTTAATAGATGCAACAAGGATATAAACCTAATGAGAATGTTAACAGGTACAGACTATGGTGCAGACAAAAAGTCCCTACTCTTACTATATAAAGCACTAATACTTAGCAAAATTAACTACGGCAGTATTGCATACGCGTCGGCATCAGAATTTAAACTCAAAAAACTTCAAGTTGTTCAAAACAAAGCGCTGCGAATAGTTACAGGGGCGTATAATGGATCAAACCAAATTGCAGTTCTAGTAGAATGCGGGGAACTACCCTTGAATCTCATACGCGAAGAAAACATGCTTAAATACTGGGCGCGAACAAATAGGTTAGGATATAAATTACCGGTAAATGACCTAATTACTGAGGTAGGGATATTTGAGCATAAGAAAGGTAAAACGCGAGTAAACGCGCCATATACGCAAACTGTGCAAGACCTATTGAAAAAATATAAATTGCAAGATATACGAATTCAAGAACCAGTATTCCCATCAATGGTAAATATGGAAACCATTAAGCCGTGTTTTGAACTGCAAGAGTTAATAAATAAAAAAACAACCCCAATAGACGAGGCTAAGAAAATAACTGATAACCATATAGAAATCAATTATTCAGATTGCATCAAAATATTTACTGATGGTAGCAAAGATCCGGAAAAAAATATAGCTGGATCAGGAGTATTAATATACAGTCCGGACAACAAAATAATCCATAGGTTAAAAATAAAATTGGACCATATGCTATCTGTGTATACAACGGAACTATCAGCAATATATGCTGCGATTACATGGGTAAACATGAATGATATCAAAAAAGTAGTAATCCTAAGTGACAGCCTAAGTGCACTCCAATCAATAGCAAAGGGGAGGTCCCAAACGAGGCAAGATCTAATAGTAAAAATTATGTATGCCATCAAAAAAGCAAAAAATAATAATAGAATAATCGATATGACCTGGATCCCAAGCCATGTAGGGATAACGGGCAACGAAGCAGTAGACCTGATTGCAAAACAGGGCTCCATAAAAGGAAGTCTTATACCCCTTAACCCCGGAGTACATGAAGTATATAGTAGCATAAAAAGTAATATCAAACAAGTATGGTTCAATAGATGGAAAAATATAAAAACGCAAAGAATTGATCTTTATCCTCATACGCCAACGAAAATAGAACAATACAATGATAATAGACGCTTAGACTCTATATATACGCGGCTTAGATTAGGACGAACAGGCATAGGTTCAGAAAGATACGATAACTTAAAGAACAGAAAATGTAATGACTGTGGGCAGCCAGAAACGTTTGAACATATCTTCTTTGACCCAACGCGACTTTGCCCGCGCTATAAGGAGCAACGAAGCGAGCTCCAAGCAGAACTGCTAGAACTGGGTTTAACAGTAATCGACAAAAAAACACTACTATTTCCTATAAAGTCTGTTATGGAGAAAACGAGGGCATCCGTTTTCAAATTTATCAAAAGTTCCAATCTAGATACAGTAATATAAACAGTAAGTTAATGGCCCCTTGACCCATGGTATGTATGTCAAATGACATACACATAACGGACATTATCATGCAGAGTGCGTGTGTCAGGCGAACCGCATACACGTGTGGACATGATAGCAGCTGGCATACACATAACCGGACATTATCATGCAAGAGTGTGTATGGCAGCTGAACTACATGGCCATACAAGTGGGACGAGGGGTTATTAACAAGGTCACTGCCTATGGTGCTTTTAGGGTTAGTATATGAGACCATGGCCAAATCTGCCATCCTTCCTGATATCCAGTAAAGAGTGTGGTGTAACTCGCCCGGGTCTTAGCTCCGTGAGCGCTGGGTAAGGTTAACGATGCAGACGAAGCAGTGGATCTTATATCAGGGTATAATTAATGAAAACTATATATAATATGGCGCTTTTAGGGTTAGTATATGAGTCCATGGCCAAATCTGCCATCCTTCCTGATATCCAGTAAAGAGTGTGGTGTAAATCAATGAAAATTATATATAAGACCTCAGAAAAGTAATAATAATGTATGAATTATAAGTATAGGATATGTAAACACTAGAGCTATCATGGGACCTAACACATCGCACGGTGGGGCCGCGCTACCAAATTAATGCCTAAACTATGAAGGAACTACACCTACATAGTAGGCGAGTCTCTCCACTGACACATATACAGCGAACGGATGCTCGCTGTAGTCTTTGGGGCGTGCAAACGTATTCTAGCTTAGGCTTCAAGAAGACTAAAAAAATGGGGTGGCGCGACAACACTGTGGGGTACTGCAGGGACCACATAATATTATATTTATATAATATGTTATAGAGTGTAAATAAGTAAGAGGATATATATATATACCAAATAATATAAATACTAAAAGACATGCATTTCTGATAATAACAATAATGATAAGTAGTATGTAATGCATGGAGGTTAACCCCCGAAAGTGGTGTCCCCCCACTCTAGGAACCGATAAGCAGAACATAACGTAAACATAAAAAACTAAAACATAGGTAACCAGATGGGGATAGGTCAAAGAGTTCAATTAATAAAAACGTAGCAGGTAGCAAAACATTGGTTGATTCTGATACTGGGCTCCATCCGCACATGGATAGTTTATGTGGTACAATGATAACGGAGGGGCACAAGTGATCTTCTTTGTACAAAACTCAGACGGCGCCGCGACAAGCCCACCCGTGGTCCTGCAGTTTTGAGTGGCGTCTTTGGGGTCCGTGCCAGTAAGTTTGAGTACGGGCTCATATACTAGCTTAACATTTATAATAGAACTAACCCCGTCTGGAAAGATTCATATAGTAATATAAGCACCGGCACAGATACTTATACGTATGCAGGTGGTGATATATGCAGTAATAGGTGTAAATATGTGTAAATAATAATATACACCATCATATATTAAATACCAACTAGAAATCAAGTAAGACATGTCAATGATAATAAGAAAGTGTAAAATAGCAGTTAACATTAAGTATTTAACTATATGTGTATGTAATTACTATATGTAAAAGAACAAATCTCTTATAAAACACGAGATGGCAGACAAAGAGGTACGTATACAAAACCTTAACCAACAAGTACCATCTACACCTATAAGAGATTGACCAAACCATCTTGTTTCTGTAAATCAAACCATGATAAACTGATTTATAAATGTATATGTACCAATAAAGGCTATATGCCCTAATCCAAAATGTAAATAATAATCTAAAAATGAGGCCGTTTTATGTTCCAAAAAAAACAGCAAAAGGTATGGTCAATCAATAATAGGTAAGAATCTCACTAATATGTCAGTATAATGCGCCTAGATGTCTTGAAGAGGGAGTCCGGACCTGCAACGCCAACCTATCTACGTTAGCGCGGTCTACGGCCCAGGGGCACAAGTTGTCACAAACCTGAAGTGGGTGGCACAAGTGCACCTGGGCATCTTCAAGAAGCATCAAACCATCAACGCATTCGAGATTCAACCTACAAGACATCACCCAGGGAAGCTCCCTCCGGTGAGGCTCCTAGCCTCCCCCTAGTCGATCCAAACTGACCACGTCCAGACACTAAACAAGCCTCGTGCCCAGAGGCATAATAACCCAAAATACATCAACATACACCTGTGATACGCAACTGCTGCCCTTGAATTTCAAGGAAAAAAAAAAAAAAAAAAAAAAAAAGTGAATTGCCCAATAAACCCCATAACAATGACCATTTAAAAAATATATGCGGTACCTTGTCAGTGCGCGCATACAACAACAATGCCCCAAAAAACCCAAACCAGGGGCCGTGGCCCCATAAAAGAGGGTTATGGTCACCTGGTATTAATATAAAATACGGTACCATGCCAGGCAACAAGCAGGGCAGTACGCGTATCCCATATCGCCCCACGGCCCGTCGCCCCAGAACAAACAAATTATAACAAGTATTGCAGTTGCGTACCAAAACACAAAGTAAATCAAAACAGTCTAAAAAACCACCAAACACACTCATAATCATAGCGCGCGAAATTAGGTTAAATTAACCGCCAGTGCTATGATTATATATTTGGCAGACAATTCAGACACTTTGGTCGACTCTGAGGCGGAGTCTTTCAATTCAAAATTCAAAATCAAAACCCTTTTTAGTCCAAACATAATGCCGAGTCAACGGGGGATTCTTCCCGGGGGCTCATATGGTAGAGGGACTATAAACCTTAGAATGAAAGAAAAAAAGTTTGCCAAGTGGGTCAATCCGGGTACACTTGAATCTTCGAGCCGTCACCGCCAAGCGGGTCAATCCTGTTGATGGAGAATCCCGTGATGTTTATGTCCCGTGATGTTTACGTCCTGGAGCTGGCGCAAATGGTAGACGACCCCCGGAACGTTTATTTATTTAGTACCCGAACGTTTGCGGAGGTGATGTTACGGCGTCTTCCATTCTGTGTATGCTGCATGGTCTCCTCCGCCACATACGCCGTCGTCCGCTGGGTTATCAGCTCTCCCGAACTGATAAAGTGACTCCAGTACACGACAAGTGTAGATCTCGCAGGTTTAATGTATCCGTGGTGGTTATAAGTCTTAGTAGATTACAAGAAACGGCCCTGAGAAGGGCCACGGTATCACCCTAGTGTGGGGTGTATACCTAATTGGAACGTGTTGTTGTACCACCCTCATGACTGCCTAAGTGTGATACAACACCCCGTCCCATTTGTCGATCCCTTACAGGACGAATCGACACCGCATGTTGTAGTGAAGGTGGACACGTCCTGCCTGTTCGATGGTCTGAACCGGAATGTGTTTTTGAACATTAAATTTTACATCTTAAATAGTTAAAAGCTTTGACACCATTGGCTTGGTGTTTGAATTATTCTTATGAACAACATACTGATAATTATAAATGTACAAACAATAAACAATGTGATTACATGTTACAATTCAGAGCAGTTTGTTGACAAACACAGCAAATGTTATAGAAAGTAACTTTCACACATACAGGAACAAAACAATTAAGTTGGCTTGGTATTAGTGAATTTTCAATATGTTTGTATTAAGATTACAAACTAACTTGATTGATATTCAAAAGGTTAATTTTACATGGGGTTATAACAATGGTGTTTTTACACTTTGAGAAACAGTTGACATTTATGACAGCATATGTTACCAAAAACATACACTTAAAAGTTGTTAGATTATTTACCAAGTTTGAAAATAAAATGAAAGTAACAAAGATATTATACTACAAACTGCTATAACTATTTATTGTTAGGCCTGGTGGTTTAACCAACACGAAGTAAAATGCAGTGGCCCGTTCGTGTTTGTGTATTACTATAAAACAATGCTGATCCTGTTGAAAAAAAAGTATGATACTTCAATCAGAAAATATTTTTCAAGATCACTTGCATATTCAATATATCATCACTATTAATTGTCCCTATCATTTTACAGCAGTATTTATTGTGTTGTTATATATGCAATTTGACAAACTGATTACCAATGTATTAACTACGTCAATCACATTATATGCACGTGTACAATATTCACTTACTTGACAATATGTACTTAATTCTTTAAGTTTTAAAATTTAATTCTTAAACTTTTAATATTTATATTGCTAAAAACATATACAATTGATGAGTTTTAAACTTTAGTTTTGTATTGTATACACATCACCTAAAGGTTGACTCAGTCTTAATCAATGTATCTCAAATACCACATTTTTAGAAGAATCATGAAGTTTCTAGACATATTTTACTCATTTTCTTCTTTTTGTACCGTTGTTTTAATCATGTTTGTAGAAACCGTAAATATATTCTATTATTATTATTATATATTGAAAAACAAACTAACACAGAGTAAGAGAAAATGTTTCATACTTCTGCTTATGATGTACTGTTACATTTGATTTTCAAACATTCTGAAAAATCAATTAAATGTTTTGTATCTTAAATTTTGAGGATGTCTGGATTTTATTTCATATTCAACTAGCATTCTTCGATGAAGTTAAAATAACTAAAAAAACATGAATTAATGTACGACGTATTCCTGGTTTAATACTTCAAATGACGTAATCCACTCAAATATTGATATTTGAGGAGAAAAAAATCTGACAATAAAAATGACATTAAAATGGTTGTTTTTAGCTCTACTGATCAAATAATGTATCAATGCAAACCATAGTTCTTAGTAGACAAAATATTTACGGGATTCACTTTCGTTCAATAATAAACTGATATAATGTTAATTGTATTATTATACACAGCTCAGAGGCTGTATATTTATTTACACGCATAAGAATGCTAGAGACTGCAATCATGTGAAAGATAAAAATGCAGAACAACATTTAGAAAAGCAACATATGTCGCAGGAGCACTTACATGAAACATTGCTGTATTTCTACAGATGCAGAAGCCTTCTTCTATATTGCCCTGGAAAAACATTTTGATATGCATGTATGATCAAGGGGCTGAGAATGGGTTTCTTTGCAATTTGAAGTTAATTAATCTATTCTTCTGAGACTGTGCATGGAGGGGAGGGTTATTCAGCAACATGGATGTGTAATAGTATTTCTTTAATTTCATCATCACACGTGTATGCCATTCAGTTGTTGACTTTTCTGTTGACATATATATTTATAATCAACTGATTGATGATCTCATTACCAGATACATAACAATAATGCTGATAACCGAATCAATAACAATTGGATGTAAATCTGCATAGTAAACAGAATAGTGTTTGAGGCTAAAGTAGAATTTCAGTCAAATCTATAACATAATAGATAAAATAACATATCTATTTTCAGTTTAGTTAAAGAACATCAAGAGCAGACTTATAATACTTTTGGTATGAATAAACATTAACCTCATCATCACTCCCAGTCTCTTCGAGAACCTTATTCAGCATTGCCATTTCATCCCATGATTCACTACTTGGTTCCAATTTCTGAAAGCCAATTTAGTTCAAGTCAATCATGAATTACATGTAAGATAGATACTGCATCTAATTTGTTCACAAATATTAGCCATCTCTTGTGGATAACGCGTTACACTCTAACTCGGGTTGAGCCTCACTCAATTGCCACTGGGTCACTTCAACGTGTCCTTAGGCAATACAGTTTCCTACGCATACTTCGTCCTTTCTCTGGGACGGCTCGAAAAACCTAAACAACGTGTTCATGACCCGTAAAACGAAATTCATTTTTTAAAGGCAAGGCTGGGATTATTTGACTGATACGAGGGTGCTTCAAAAAGTTCTGTCACTAGGCATATATCCTTTGAACTGGATATTACACTGAGATAAAGTAATGTATTTATAGTACTACTGGGTTCGCTGTCTTAAATTCCACAACAAAAATGAAAAATTTCAGGTTATTTATACCCCTGAATTACCTCCCCCTACCTTTTGGATACTGGCATCTCTGAAAAGTCCTTGTTACAAAACGTTGTAAAAATTATTTGAATAAGTGTATGCTTTTAAATTTTCTTGTACGCCATCTGTTGTTATTCACCCATAATCCCTGAAAATAATTGTCGAGAATTCGGAAAGGTCTTGCTGCAAACCAGATATGAGTGAATGCATATCCCTTAATTTTGGCAGAAATAACACTGATTTTCTTAATTTTGTTTACTGAAATGTTATAATATCTTTTAAATGTCGTAATTATTCTCATAGTATTAATATGTTTTCATATTTGTTTACAAATTATAGTCCTTCAGTGTTTAAATTTCACATTATTGTAGAATTTTGTACAACGTTTAGAGAAAATATTGATCATCCAAAAACGCTATTTCAGAAGATTGCCCTTCCATTTAATGTTCATTTATCATTAAATTAATTTTACACGTTAGCTTAAAATGTTAATTTCTAAGACACTGCCTTTTCATCTACCATGCTTAAATTCTGAATCTTGTAATGCACAGATATAACTGGTAATGTACAAGAAATTTTAAAGGCCTTCGACAAGTACTTAAAGAAAAACAGGCATTTAAAAAAGTAACAGTTAACAAACCTGAAAAAAGCTCAGGACGAAAATGCCTCAGTGTGTATAAGTGATGTGTATCAAATGTTCCATAACTTTTTCGTCACACAAAAGATACAGCATTCATTTTACCATCAATGGAATGGTATTGAAACTCTCGTTCATTTGATATCAAACATCAACACTCACATCGAGCACATAATTGTCAAAACGCGTTGCCATATATTGAAATAAAAATAATAAAAATGTGCGTTTTCAATGTATCAATTCCGTATTGCTTTAGATATCTTAAAATAAATCAGATTGTATAATTAATTTTAAGTACTAGATATAGTATGGTCTCATTGAGTTAATTTAAACATCGAGATGGGTATAGCCCATCGAGGTGTTTAAATTAACCAACGAGATGAAAACATACTCTATTTGTTTTGTAGCCCCATTTCAGCTCCCTGCCATACTCTAACTCCCAATAACTGGTAGCTGTAGTACACCATTTATTCTGACAGGTG
The DNA here is from genome assembly GCA_037043455.1 of Cyrtodaria siliqua. Lineage (NCBI taxonomy): Eukaryota > Metazoa > Mollusca > Bivalvia > Adapedonta > Hiatellidae > Cyrtodaria > Cyrtodaria siliqua. Next base: position 15,538 of record JAWPHD010017111.1, on the reverse strand, counting down.
TTATTTTCAATTAAACGATTTACACCTGTGCTATTAGAAAGAGAATTTTCAGTGACCATGCTACAATATGTTCATACTTGCATTTTCATGTTTACACGCATTTGTTGACCTACTTATACATAGTTGATTGTATTACCGTATCATCCTTGATTAATTCATTCATTGTTGACCTACATATACATAGTTGATTGTATTACCCTATCATTCTTGATTAATTCATTCATTGTTGACCTACTTATACATAGTTGATTGTATTACCGTATCATCCTTGATTAATTCATTCATTGTTGACCTACTTATACATAGTTGATTGTATTACCGTATCATCCTTGATTAATTCATTCATTGTTGACCTACTTATACATAGTTGATTGTATTACCGTATCATCCTTTATTAATTCATTCATTTATTGAACTATTCGTATACTTATTAATAGGTATAGCAAAAATTAAAGTTATGTAGAAAAACGAATGGGACGCCGCGAGTTAACGGGACACACGGTAATTTTGAGGTGTTTATAATTCATTGAAAATGGCGTCTCATTTTGTTTATCCAATATCATTTTGACTTTACACCTGCTTGCATATAATCTAATACAATTTTGATTTTCCTATTTTTCAGCTTGTCCTACCATAGGTTTAAATATGATATAATCAACAGTTAATAATATGCTAAACAATTTGCGTTGCAGATCTAGCCCATAAGGCAACTTTTGATACAGTAGATAACACAATAGGTAGTGACCACTTCCCAATAGAAATAAAATTAAATTTTAAAGCGGAATATGAACCCATTAAAACGCAAGCAAAATGGAGAATAAACAAAGCTGATTGGACCCAGTTTAGGCAGATCTGCAACGATAAATTTCAGTTTAATCTTGACAATTTAGACCTAGAGGGAAACCATGAAAAATTTATTACAGAACTCTCAGAAGTATGCTCTAAAACTATACCAAAGCAAGAAACTAAGAACAAAATTACTAAGAAAATATGCCCATGGTGGACAGAACAATGCAAAATAAGCATAAAGAAAAGAGAGAACGCTAGGAAAAATTATGCCAAAAACAAGGGCCCGGAAGCATATGAAATTTATAAACTAATACGAAATGAAATAAAAGATATAATTAAAAAGGCAAAAATTAATTGCTGGCAAAAATTCATCTCTAAAATCAACCATAGAACTAACTCTAAAGATATCTGGGATATAGTTAACCGATTTAGGGGGGAACCAGCCAAAACAATGCCAACACTAATACAAGGAACTAAATACATATATAACGATAAGGAAAAAGCTAATACGCTAGCAAAACATTATCAAAAAGTTAGTAGCAATGAGGAACATAAACAAGAATTCCTGCTAATAAAAGAATCTATGGAAAACATTCTTGACAAAAAAATGAAAATACAAGACAGTCATATAGAAATTGAATACAATAAAGATTTTACTCTATTTGAATTAGAACAAGCTTTACAAAATTGCAAAAATACGGCCCCTGGTGAAGATCTTGTACATTATGAAATGATTAAACAACTACCGGAAAAAGCAAAATTAAAACTAATAGAAATATATAACCATTCCTTGGCAAATGCAATATCCCCAGAAAGCTGGAGTGAATCTGTTATAATACCGATACTGAAAATAGGCAAAGATAAACACCTCCCGGCTTCTTATAGACCGATATCGCTAACTCCAGTACTATCAAAGGTCATGCAAAAAATGGTTAAACCAAGATTAGTCAATTATGCGGAAAAAAACAATCTAATATCTTAATATCAATCCGGATGTAGACCTAACAGATCATGTGAGGACCACCTTATAAGACTCGAATCAGATTGTAGGAAAGCGCAAATGAACAAAGACTATTTACTAGCTATATTTTTAGATCTAAGCAATGCTTTTGACAAACATTGGAACAAAGGGGCCCTGGTACAACTATATAACATAGGTATAACAGGTAGAATGCTCAAATGGTTGGCAAATTTCCTAGACGGTAGAAAAATTAAAGTAAAAATAAATGGCAATATATCAAAAACATTTGCGACCGAAAATGGCTGTCCACAGGGTAGCGTCTTATCCCCAATAATATTCTGTATATTTATGAATACGTTAGAGAAAGCTATCCAATCATTCAATATAACGATAACAAATATTAAGGACCATGCACAACTGTCGCAATTTGTAGATGATGGGGGAATGTGGTTGACGTATAGAAGTCCAATTAAACTTATTAAAATGGGCCAAGAAATGCTAAGAGTAATAGAGGATTGTTCATTAAAATGGGTACTCACAATAAACCCAGACAAAACACAAGTATTACTAGTATCAAAAGAAGGATACCCAGAGCGACAGCCACTTTTCCCCACACTAACGCTATGTAATAAACAATTAGAATACGCGCCACATGCAAAATTTCTCGGTATGTACTTTGATAGGCACCTAACATGGGGCAAACATATAGAATACGTAGTTAATAGATGCAACAAGGATATAAACCTAATGAGAATGTTAACAGGTACAGACTATGGTGCAGACAAAAAGTCCCTACTCTTACTATATAAAGCACTAATACTTAGCAAAATTAACTACGGCAGTATTGCATACGCGTCGGCATCAGAATTTAAACTCAAAAAACTTCAAGTTGTTCAAAACAAAGCGCTGCGAATAGTTACAGGGGCGTATAATGGATCAAACCAAATTGCAGTTCTAGTAGAATGCGGGGAACTACCCTTGAATCTCATACGCGAAGAAAACATGCTTAAATACTGGGCGCGAACAAATAGGTTAGGATATAAATTACCGGTAAATGACCTAATTACTGAGGTAGGGATATTTGAGCATAATAAAGGTAAAACGCGAGTAAACGCGCCATATACGCAAACTGTGCAAGACCTATTGAAAAAATATAAATTGCAAGATATACGAATTCAAGAACCAGTATTCCCATCAATGGTAAATATGGAAACCATTAAGCCGTGTTTTGAACTGCAAGAGTTAATAAATAAAAAAAACAACCCCAATAGACGAGGCTAAGAAAATAACTGATAACCATATAGAAATCAATTATTCAGATTGCATCAAAATATTTACTGATGGTAGCAAAGATCCGGAAAAAAATATAGCTGGATCAGGAGTATTAATATACAGTCCGGACAACAAAATAATCCATAGGTTAAAAATAAAATTGGACCATATGCTATCTGTGTATACAACGGAACTGTCAGCAATATATGCTGCGATTACATGGGTAAACATGAATGATATCAAAAAAGTAGTAATCCTAAGTGACAGCCTAAGTGCACTCCAGTCAATAGCAAAGGGGAGGTCCCAAACGAGGCAAGATCTAATAGTAAAAATTATGTATGCCATCAAAAAAGCAAAAAATAATAATAGAATAATCGATATGACCTGGATCCCAAGCCATGTAGGGATAACGGGCAACGAAGCAGTAGACCTGATTGCAAAACAGGGCTCCATAAAAGGAAGTCTTATACCCCTTAACCCCGGAGTACATGAAGTATATAGTAGCATAAAAAGTAATATCAAACAAGTATGGTTCAATAGATGGAAAAATATGAAAACGCAAAGAATTGATCTTTATCCTCATACGCCAACGAAAATAGAACAATACAATGATAATAGACGCTTAGACTCTATATATACGCGGCTTAGATTAGGACGAACAGGCATAGGTTCAGAAAGATACGATAACTTAAAGAACAGAAAATGTAATGACTGTGGGCAGCTAGAAACGTTTGAACATATCTTCTTTGATCCAACGCGACTTTGCCCGCGCTATAAGGAGCAACGAAGCGAGCTCCAAGCAGAACTGCTAGAACTGGGTTTAACAGTAATCGACAAAAAAACACTACTATTTCCTATAAAGTCTGTTATGGAGAAAACGAGGGCATCCGTTTTCAAATTTATCAAAAGTTCCAATCTAGATACAGTAATATAAACAGTAAGTTAATGGCCCCTTGACCCATGGTATGTATGTCAAATGACATACACATAACGGACATTATCATGCAGAGTGCGTGTGTCAGGCGAACCGCATACACGTGTGGACATGATAGCAGCTGGCATACACATAACCGGACATTATCATGCAAGAGTGTGTATGGCAGCTGAACTACATGGCCATAAAAGTGGGACGAGGGGTTATTAACAAGGTCACTGCCTATGGTGCTTTTAGGGTTAGTATATGAGACCATGGCCAAATCTGCCATCCTTCCTGATATCCAGTAAAGAGTGTGGTGTAACTCGCCCGGGTCTTAGCTCCGTGAGCGCTGGGTAAGGTTAACGATGCAGACGAAGCAGTGGATCTTATATCAGGGTATAATTAATGAAAACTATATATAATATGGCGCTTTTAGGGTTAGTATATGAGTCCATGGCCAAATCTGCCATCCTTCCTGATATCCAGTAAAGAGTGTGGTGTAAATCAATGAAAATTATATATAAGACCTCAGAAAAGTAATAATAATGTATGAATTATAAGTATAGGATATGTAAACACTAGAGCTATCATGGGACCTAACACATCGCACGGTGGGGCCGCGCTACCAAATTAATGCCTAAACTATGAAGGAACTACACCTACATAGTAGGCGAGTCTCTCCACTGACACATATACAGCGAACGGATGCTCGCTGTAGTCTTTGGGGCGTGCAAACGTATTCTAGCTTAGGCTTCAAGAAGACTAAAAAAATGGGGTGGCGCGACAACACTGTGGGGTACTGCAGGGACCACATAATATTATATTTATATAATATGTTATAGAGTGTAAATAAGTAAGAGGATATATATATATACCAAATAATATAAATACTAAAAGACATGCATTTCTGATAATAACAATAATGATAAGTAGTATGTAATGCATGGAGGTTAACCCCCGAAAGTGGTGTCCCCCCACTCTAGGAACCGATAAGCAGAACATAACGTAAACATAAAAAACTAAAACATAGGTAACCAGATGGGGATAGGTCAAAGAGTTCAATTAATAAAAACGTAGCAGGTAGCAAAACATTGGTTGATTCTGATACTGGGCTCCATCCGCACATGGATAGTTTATGTGGTACAATGATAACGGAGGGGCACAAGTGATCTTCTTTGTACAAAACTCAGACGGCGCCGCGACAAGCCCACCCGTGGTCCTGCAGTTTTGAGTGGCGTCTTTGGGGTCCGTGCCAGTAAGTTTGAGTACGGGCTCATATACTAGCTTAACATTTATAATAGAACTAACCCCGTCTGGAAAGATTAATATAGTAATATAAGCACCGGCACAGATACTTATACGTATGCAGGTGGTGATATATGCAGTAATAGGTGTAAATATGTGTAAATAATAATATACACCATCATATATTAAATACCAACTAGAAATCAAGTAAGACATGTCAATGATAATAAGAACGTGTAAAATAGCAGTTAACATTAAGTATTTAACTATATGTGTATGTAATTACTATATGTAAAAGAACAAATCTCTTATAAAACACGAGATGGCAGACAAAGAGGTACGTATACAAAACCTTAACCAACAAGTACCATCTACACCTATAAGAGATTGACCAAACCATCTTGTTTCTGTAAATAAAACCATGATAAACTGATTTATAAATGTATATGTACCAATAAAGGCTATATGCCCTAATCCAAAATGTAAATAATAATCTAAAAATGAGGCCGTTTTATGTTCCAAAAAAAACAGCAAAAGGTATGGTCAATCAATAATAGGTAAGAATCTCACTAATATGTCAGTATAATGCGCCTAGATGTCTTGAAGAGGGAGTCCGGACCTGCAACGCCAACCTATCTACGTTAGCGCGGTCTACGGCCCAGGGGCACAAGTTATCACAAACCTGAAGTGGGTGGCACAAGTGCACCTGGGCATCTTCAAGAAGCATCAAACCATCAACGCATTCGAGATTCAACCTACAAGACATCACCCAGGGAAGCTCCCTCCGGTGAGGCTCCTAGCCTCCCCCTAGTCGATCCAAACTGACCACGTCCAGACACTAAACAAGCCTCGTGCCCAGAGGCATAATAACCCAAAATACATCAACATACACCTGTGATACGCAACTGCTGCCCTTGAATTTCAAGAAAAAAAAAAAAAAAAAAAAAAAAAAGTGAATTGCCCAATAAACCCCATAACAATGACCATTTAAAAATATATGCGGTACCTTGTCAGTACGCGCATACAACAACAATGCCCCAAAAAACCCAAACCAGGGGCCGTGGCCCCATAAAAGAGGGTTATGGTCACCTGGTATTAATATAAAATACGGTACCATGCCAGGCAACAAGCAGGGCAGTACGCGTATCCCATATCGCCCCACGGCCCGTCGCCCCAGAACAAACCAATTATAACAAGTATTGCAGTTGCGTACCAAAACACAAAGTAAATCAAAACAGTCTAAAAAACCACCAAACACACTCATAATCATAGCGCGCGAAATTAGGTTAAATTAACCGCCAGTGCTATGATTATATATTTGGCAGACAATTCAGACACTTTGGTCGACTCTGAGGCGGAGTCTTTCAATTCAAAATTCAAAATCAAAACCCTTTTTAGTCCAAACATAATGCCGAGTCAACGGGGGATTCTTCCCGGGGGCTCATATGGTAGAGGGACTATAAACCTTAGAATGAAAGAAAAAAAGTTTGCCAAGTGGGTCAATCCGGGTACACTTGAATCTTCGAGCCGTCACCGCCAAGCGGGTCAATCCTGTTGATGGAGAATCCCGTGATGTTTATGTCCCGTGATGTTTACGTCCTGGAGCTGGCGCAAATGGTAGACGACCCCCGGAACGTTTATTTATTTAGTACCCGAACGTTTGCGGAGGTGATGTTACGGCGTCTTCCATTCTGTGTATGCTGCATGGTCTCCTCCGCCACATACGCCGTCGTCCGCTGGGTTATCAGCTCTCCCGAACTGATAAAGTGACTCCAGTACACGACAAGTGTAGATCTCGCAGGTTTAATGTATCCGTGGTGGTTATAAGTCTCAGTAGATTACAAGAAACGGCCCTGAGAAGGGCCACGGTATCACCCTAGTGTGGGGTGTATACCTAATTGGAACGTGTTGTTGTACCACCCTCATGACTGCCTAAGTGTGATACAACACCCCGTCCCATTTGTCGATCCCTTACAGGACGAATCGACACCGCATGTTGTAGTGAAGGTGGACACGTCCTGCCTGTTCGATGGTCTGAACCGGAATGTGTTTTTGAACATTAAATTTTACATCTTAAATAGTTAAAAGCTTTGACACCATTGGCTTGGTGTTTGAATTATTCTTATGAACAACATACTGATAATTATAAATGTACAAACAATAAACAATGTGATTACATGTTACAATTCAGAGCAGTTTGTTGACAAACACAGCAAATGTTATAGAAAGTAACTTTCACACATACAGGAACAAAACAATTAAGTTGGCTTGGTATTAGTGAATTTTCAATATGTTTGTATTAAGATTACAAACTAACTTGATTGATATTCAAAAGGTTAATTTTACATGGGGTTATAACAATGGTGTTTTTACACTTTGAGAAACAGTTGACATTTATGACAGCATATGTTACCAAAAACATACACTTAAAAGTTGTTAGATTATTTACCAAGTTTGAAAATAAAATGAAAGTAACAAAGATATTATACTACAAACTGTTATAACTATTTATTGTTAGGCCTGGTGGTTTAACCAACACGAAGTAAAATGCAGTGGCCCGTTCGTGTTTGTGTATTACTATAAAACAATGCTGATCCTGTTGAAAAAAAAGTATGATACTTCAATCAGAAAATATTTTTCAAGATCACTTGCATATTCAATATATCATCACTATTAATTGTCCCTATCATTTTACAGCAGTATTTATTGTGTTGTTATATATGCAATTTGACAAACTGATTACCAATGTATTAACTACGTCAATCACATTATATGCACGTGTACAATATTCACTTACTTGACAATATGTACTTAATTCTTTAAGTTTTAAAATTTAATTCTTAAACTTTTAATATTTATATTGCTAAAAACATATACAATTGATGAGTTTTAAACTTTAGTTTTGTATTGTATACACATCACCTAAAGGTTGACTCAGTCTTAATCAATGTATCTCAAATACCACATTTTTAGAAAAATCATGAATTTTCTAGACATATTTTACTCATTTTCTTCTTTTTGTACCGTTGTTTTAATCATGTTTGTAGAAACCGTAAATATATTCTATTATTATTATTATATATTGAAAAACAAACTAACACAGAGTAAGAGATAATTTTTCATACTTCTGCTTATGATGTACTGTTACATTTGATTTTCAAACATTCTGAAAAATCAATTAAATGTTTTGTATCTTAAATTTTGAGGATGTCTGGATTTTATTTCATATTCAACTAGCATTCTTCGATGAAGTTAAAATAACTAAAAAAACATGAATTAATGTACGACGTATTCCTGGTTTAATACTTCAAATGACGTAATCCACTCATATATTGATATTTGAGGAGAAAAAAATATGACAATAAAAATGACATTAAAATGGTTGTTTTTAGCTCTACTGATCAAAGAATGTATCAATGCAAACCATAGTTCTTAGTAGACAAAATATTTACGGGATTCACTTTCGTTCAATAATAAACTGATATAATGTTAATTGTATTATTATACACAGCTCAGAGGCTGTATATTTAATTACACGCATAAGAATGCTAGAGACTGCAATCATGTGAAAGATAAAAATGCAGAACAACATTTAGAAAAGCAACATATGTCGCAGGAGCACTTACATGAAACATTGCTGTATTTCTACAGATGCAGAAGCCTTCTTCTATATTGCCCTGGAAAAACATTTTGATATGCATGTATGATCAAGGGGCTGAGAATGGGTTTCTTTGCAATTTGAAGTTAATTAATCTATTCTTCTGAGACTGTGCATGGAGGGGAGGGTTATTCAGCAACATGGATGTGTAATAGTATTTCTTTAATTTCATCATCACACGTGTATGCCATTCAGTTGTTGACTTTTCTGTTGATATATATATTTATAATCAACTGATTGATGATCTCATTACCAGATACATAACAATAATGCTGATAACCGAATCAATAACAATTGGATGTAAATCTGCATAGTAAACAGAATAGTGTTTGAGGCTAAAGTAGAATTTCAGTCAAATCTATAACATAATAGATAAAATAACATATCTATTTTCAGTTTAGTTAAAGAACATCAAGAGCAGACTTATAATACTTTTGGTATGAATAAACATTAACCTCATCATCACTCCCAGTCTCTTCGAGAACCTTATTCAGCATTGCCATTTCATCCCATGAATCACTACTTGGTTCCAATTTCTGAAAGCCAATTTAGTTCAAGTCAATCATGAATTACATGTAAGATAGATACTGCATCTAATTTGTTCACAAATATTAGCCATCTCTTGTGGATAACGCGTTACACTCTAACTCGGGTTGAGCCTCACTCAATTGCCACTGGGTCACTTCAACGTGTCCTTAGGCAATACAGTTTCCTACGCATACTTCGTCCTTTCTCTGGGACGGCTCGAAAAACCTAAACAACGTGTTCATGACCCGTAAAACGAAATTCATTTTTTAAAGGCAAGGCTGGGATTATTTGACTGATACGAGGGTGCTTCAAAAAGTTCTGTCACTAGGCATATATCCTTTGAACTGGATATTACACTGAGATAAAGTAATGTATTTATAGTACTACTGGGTTCGCTGTCTTAAATTCCACAACAAAAATGAAAAATTTCAGGTTATTTATACCCCTGAATTACCTCCCCCTACCTTTTTGATACTGGCATCTCTGAAAAGTCCTTGTTACAAAACGTTGTAAAAATTATTTGAATAAGTGTATGCTTTTAAATTTTCTTGTACGCCATCTGTTGTTATTCACCCATAATCCCTGAAAATAATTGTCGAGAATTCGGAAAGGTCTTGCTGCAAACCAGATATGAGTGAATGCATATCCCTTAATTTTAGCAGAAATAACACTGATTTTCTTAATTTTGTTTACTGAAATGTTATAATATCTTTTAAATGTCGTAATTATTCTCATAGTATTAATATGTTTTCATATTTGTTTACAAATTATAGTCCTTCAGTGTTTAAATTTCATTATTGTAGAATTTTGTACAACGTTTAGAGAAAATATTGATCATCCAAAAACGCTATTTCAGAAGATTGCCCTTCCATTTAATGTCCATTTATCATTAAATTAATTTTACACGTTAGCTTAAAATGTTAATTTCTAAGACACTGCCTTTTCATCTACCATGCTTAAATTCTGAATCTTGTAATGCACAGATATAACTGGTAATGTACAAGAAATTTTAAAGGCCTTCGACAAGTACTTAAAGAAAAACAGGCATTTAAAAAAGTAACAGTTAACAAACCTGAAAAAAGCTCAGGACGAAAATGCCTCAGTGTGTATAAGTGATGTGTATCAAATGTTCCATAACTTTTTCGTCACACAAAAGATACAGCATTCATTTTACCATCAATGGAATGGTATTGAAACTCTCGTTCATTTGATATCAAACATCAACACTCACATCGAGCACATAATTGTCAAAACGCGTTGCCATATATTGAAATAAAAATAATAAAAATGTGCGTTTTCAATGTATCAATTCCGTATTGCTTTAGATATCTTAAAATAAATCAGATTGTATAATTAATTTTAAGCACTAGATATAGTATGGTCTCATTGAGTTAATTTAAACATCGAGATGGGTATAGCCCATCGAGGTGTTTAAATTAACCAACGAGATGAAAACATACTCTATTTGTTTTGTAGCCCCATTTCAGCTCCCTGCCATACTCTAACTCCCAATAACTGGTAGCTGTAGTACACCATTTATTCTGACAGGTGTTATTTTCAATTAAACGATTTACACCTGTGCTATTAGAAAGAGAATTTTCAGTGACCATGCTACAATATGTTCATACTTGCATTTTCATGTTTACACGCATTTGTTGACCTACTTATACATAGTTGATCGTATTACCGTATCATCCTTGATTAATTCATTCATTGTTGACCTACATATACATAGTTGATTGTATTACCCTATCATTCTTGATTAATTCATTCATTGTTGACCTACTTATACATAGTTGATTGTATTACCGTATCATCCTTGATTAATTCATTCATTGTTGACCTACTTATACATAGTTGATTGTATTACCGTATCATCCTTGATTAATTCATTCATTGTTGACCTACTTATACATAGTTGATTGTATTACCGTATCATCCTTTATTAATTCATTCATTTATTGAACTATTCGTATACTTATTAATAGGTATAGCAAAAATTAAAGTTATGTAGAAAAACGAATGGGACGCCGCGAGTTAACGGGACACACGGTAATTTTGAGGTGTTTATAATTCATTGAAAATGGCGTCTCATTTTGTTTATCCAATATCATTTTGACTTTACACCTGCTTGCATATAATCTAATACAATTTTGATTTTCCTATTTTTCAGCTTGTCCTACCATAGGTTTAAATATGATATAATCAACAGTTAATAATATGCTAAACAATTTGCGTTGCAGATCTAGCCCATAAGGCAACTTTTGATACAGTAGATAACACAATAGGTAGTGACCACTTCCCAATAGAAATAAAATTAAATTTTAAAGCGGAATATGAACCCATTAAAACGCAAGCAAAATGGAGAATAAACAAAGCTGATTGGACCCAGTTTAGGCAGATCTGCAACGATAAATTTCAGTTTAATCTTGACAATTTAGACCTAGAGGGAAACCATGAAAAATTTATTACAGAACTCTCAGAAGTATGCTCTAAAACTATACCAAAGCAAGAAACTAAGAACAAAATTACTAAGAAAATATGCCCATGGTGGACAGAACAATGCAAAATAAGCATAAAGAAAAGAGAGAACGCTAGGAAAAATTATGCCAAAAACAAGGGCCCGGAAGCATATGAAATTTATAAACTAATACGAAATGAAACAAAAGATATAATTAAAAAGGCAAAAATTAATTGCTGGCAAAAATTCATCTCTAAAATCAACCATAGAACTAACTCTAAAGATATCTGGGATATAGTTAACCGATTTAGGGGGGAACCAGCCAAAACAATGCCAACACTAATACAAGGAACTAAATACATATATAACGATAAGGAAAAAGCTAATACGCTAGCAAAACATTATCAAAAAGTTAGTAGCAATGAGGAACATAAACAAGAATTCCTGCTAATAAAAGAATCTATGGAAAACATTCTTGACAAAAAAATGAAAATACAAGACAGTCATATAGAAATTGAATACAATAAAGATTTTACTCTATTTGAATTAGAACAAGCTTTACAAAATTGCAAAAATACGGCCCCTGGTGAAGATCTTGTACATTATGAAATGATTAAACAACTACCGGAAAAAGCAAAATTAAAACTAATAGAAATATATAACCATTCCTTGGCAAATGCAATATCCCCAGAAAGCTGGAGTGAATCTGTTATAATACCGATACTGAAAATAGGCAAAGATAAACACCTCCCGGCTTCTTATAGACCGATATCGCTAACTCCAGTACTATCAAAGGTCATGCAAAAAATGGTTAAACCAAGATTAGTCAATTATGCGGAAAAAAAAAATCTAATATCTTAATATCAATCCGGATGTAGACCTAACAGATCATGTGAGGACCACCTTATAAGACTCGAATCAGATTGTAGGAAAGCGCAAATGAACAAAGACTATTTACTAGCTATATTTTTAGATCTAAGCAATGCTTTTGACAAACATTGGAACAAAGGGGCCCTGGTACAACTATATAACATAGGTATAACAGGTAGAATGCTCAAATGGTTGGCAAATTTCCTAGACGGTAGAAAAATTAAAGTAAAAATAAATGGCAATATATCAAAAACATTTGCGACCGAAAATGGCTGTCCACAGGGTAGCGTCTTATCCCCAATAATATTCTGTATATTTATGAATACGTTAGAGAAAGCTATCCAATCATTCAATATAACGATAACAAATATTAAGGACCATGCACAACTGTCGCAATTTGTAGATGATGGGGGAATGTGGTTGACGTATAGAAGTCCAATTAAACTTATTAAAATGGGCCAAGAAATGCTAAGAGTAATAGAGGATTGTTCATTAAAATGGGTACTCACAATAAACCCAGACAAAACACAAGTATTACTAGTATCAAAAGAAGGATACCCAGAGCGACAGCCACTTTTCCCCACACTAACGCTATGTAATAAACAATTAGAATACGCGCCACATGCAAAATTTCTCGGTATGTACTTTGATAGGCACCTAACATGGGGCAAACATATAGAATACGTAGTTAATAGATGCAACAAGGATATAAACCTAATGAGAATGTTAACAGGTACAGACTATGGTGCAGACAAAAAGTCCCTACTCTTACTATATAAAGCACTAATACTTAGCAAAATTAACTACGGCAGTATTGCATACGCGTCGGCATCAGAATTTAAACTCAAAAAACTTCAAGTTGTTCAAAACAAAGCGCTGCGAATAGTTACAGGGGCGTATAATGGATCAAACCAAATTGCAGTTCTAGTAGAATGCGGGGAACTACCCTTGAATCTCATACGCGAAGAAAACATGCTTAAATACTGGGCGCGAACAAATAGGTTAGGATATAAATTACCGGTAAATGACCTAATTACTGAGGTAGGGATATTTGAGCATAAGAAAGGTAAAACGCGAGTAAACGCGCCATATACGCAAACTGTGCAAGACCTATTGAAAAAATATAAATTGCAAGATATACGAATTCAAGAACCAGTATTCCCATCAATGGTAAATATGGAAACCATTAAGCCGTGTTTTGAACTGCAAGAGTTAATAAATAAAAAAACAACCCCAATAGACGAGGCTAAGAAAATAACTGATAACCATATAGAAATCAATTATTCAGATTGCATCAAAATATTTACTGATGGTAGCAAAGATCCGGAAAAAAATATAGCTGGATCAGGAGTATTAATATACAGTCCGGACAACAAAATAATCCATAGGTTAAAAATAAAATTGGACCATATGCTATCTGTGTATACAACGGAACTGTCAGCAATATATGCTGCGATTACATAGGTAAACATGAATGATATCAAAAAAATAGTAATCCTAAGTGACAGCCTAAGTGCACTCCAATCAATAGCAAAGGGGAGGTCCCAAACGAGGCAAGATCTAATAGTAAAAATTATGTATGCCATCAAAAAAGCAAAAAATAATAATAGAATAATCGATATGACCTGGATCCCAAGCCATGTAGGGATAACGGGCAACGAAGCAGTAGACCTGATTGCAAAACAGGGCTCCATGAAAGGAAGTCTTATACCCCTTAACCCCGGAGTACATGAAGTATATAGTAGCATAAAAAGTAATATCAAACAAGTATGGTTCAATAGATGGAAAAATATGAAAACGCAAAGAATTGATCTTTATCCTCATACGCCAACGAAAATAGAACAATACAATGATAATAGACGCTTAGACTCTATATATACGCGGCTTAGATTAGGACGAACAGGCATAGGTTCAGAAAGATACGATAACTTAAAGAACAGAAAATGTAATGACTGTGGGCAGCCAGAAACGTTTGAACATATCTTCTTTGACCCAACGCGACTTTGCCCGCGCTATAAGGAGCAACGAAGCGAGCTCCAAGCAGAACTGCTAGAACTGGGTTTAACAGTAATCGACAAAAAAACACTACTATTTCCTATAAAGTCTGTTATGGAGAAAACGAGGGCATCCGTTTTCAAATTTATCAAAAGTTCCAATTTAGATACAGTAATATAAACAGTAAGTTAATGGCCCCTTGACCCATGGTATGTATGTCAAATGACATACACATAACGGACATTATCATGCAGAGTGCGTGTGTCAGGCGAACCGCATACACGTGTGGACATGATAGCAGCTGGCATACACATAACCGGACATTATCATGCAAGAGTGTGTATGGCAGCTGAACTACATGGCCATAAAAGTGGGACGAGGGGTTATTAACAAGGTCACTGCCTATGGTGCTTTTAGGGTTAGTATATGAGACCATGGCCAAATCTGCCATCCTTCCTGATATCCAGTAAAGAGTGTGGTGTAACTCGCCCGGGTCTTAGCTCCGTGAGCGCTGGGTAAGGTTAACGATGCAGACGAAGCAGTGGATCTTATATCAGGGTATAATTAATGAAAACTATATATAATATGGCGCTTTTAGGGTTAGTATATGAGTCCATGGCCAAATCTGCCATCCTTCCTGATATCCAGTAAAGAGTGTGGTGTAAATCAATGAAAATTATATATAAGACCTCAGAAAAGTAATAATAATGTATGAATTATAAGTATAGGATATGTAAACACTAGAGCTATCATGGGACCTAACACATCGCACGGTGGGGCCGCGCTACCAAATTAATGCCTAAACTATGAAGGAACTACACCTACATAGTAGGCGAGTCTCTC